>SNQJ01S0011771.1:28121-38202 GCA_010110895.2 Picea sitchensis
AAGCATGCACAAGGCATTGTTGAGCCTATTGTTGTTGAAGAGAGACCTAAGTATTGTGGTCTTGGATATGAACAAAGAGATGGAGCAAATTCCAAAGTTGAGGAGACAAGGGAAAAAGTTCCAAGGACAAATTTTGTTTCAAGTTCACCTCCTCAAGAAGGCCTTAAAGGTGAAAGTGCAAAGCTTGTGTTCAAGATGAATGCAAATATGTGAAACAAAAGAGTTGTGACAGCCATGAGGACAGGAACAGATTTGTTGGTCTTCAAAAGAGAGCTTGTAACTCTTCAAATTCACCTCCTCAAAGAGGCGATAAAGGTGAATGTCCAAGGTATAATTCTGCTTATCATTCAGTTGCTTTTGATTATGTTAAGCATGATAAATTTGCATGTAAAAATGGAAGAAAAAGTCCATGTACATATTGTGGTTTAAATAACCATCATGTTTCAAAATGTTGGAAAAGATTGACCACTTGCAGGAAACTTTCCAAGCAAAGGCAACTTGAAAAGAGCATGCAAAAGATTTGCACTCATTGCAAGAAGAGGGGTCATCTCATTGACCAATGTTGGACATTGCATCCAACCACTCATCCACAACACAAGAAGAAGTTGGATAAAAGGATTGACAAGAATGGAAGAGGAGATTCCATCATCGATGTGAGTCAGGATGATTCACAAGAAGACGATTTTCAGCAGAAAAATTCACCATCGAGTTGGCTTGGTAAGAAATTGTTGGATTTATTGAGTAAGTAAGGCTTGCATTTTTTTGTTGTAGATGCACATTTCAGCCTTATCTATTCATTTTTGTTGAAGTTTGACAAGTTGCAGCAGTTTATCACAACTTGTAAGATGCAATTTTGCATGTGAATACATTTCTTTTGAATGCATTCTTGTGTTATACCACTTCGTCAGGAGGATGTAAAAGAGGGGTATGATGCTCATTTGTTACAGCCATATATATTTTTCATATTCAGCTCTTATGCAAACACATGTTTTGGGTTTAGGTACTTATGTTTGTACTGGAAGGAGAGTTGAAGAGCTATGCACATGCATGTGTTTTTTTTGTGAGTGCGTAAACAATGAACTTGGTGATAGTGCATCATGAATGATTCATGATTGTAACATGATTGTTTATCATGTTTGTTGAATTTTCATTTTGGGAAGGTCGATATGTTTCAAATGAATCTCGACTTCTGTCGATGTTGTCTTGACGACTATGTTGTGTCGATCATGTTTTTCAACTTGTGTTTAGTCGATGGTGTTTGTTGGCTTGAAAGTTGATTTGGATTACACCAAGATGCAGGAAAACACCATGTGCTTTGATGAAGTACAAGATGCAACAGTTTGATTGAAGATTAAAAAGACTTTTCTAGCATCATTTTCAGTCTTGTATCAATTTGTTTTCAAGATTCATGGTTTTCTTGGCTTGTGACAAGATGTCGCAAGAAAGTTTTTGCAGCCATTGGAGAGCGGATTGTGTTGATGCCAAAGAGTTCACAAAAGGGACTTGATTCTCAGTGGGAAGGTTGGCAGTATTCCAAGAACAGAGAGAACAGTGGGTTAGCAACAGCCAGAGAACAGTGGTTGAGGGACATAGTCAGTTGCAGTGCAAGGCATGTCAAAGTATCCAGGTGATTGTCGAAAAGATTTTACAAGTAGAATCAGTTGATAGAACTTGAAAGAAGAAGAGTATTGAAGCTCATACAGATAATCATAAGCTTTTGTGGGTCCAAAATCCTTTCAGTGGGAAGGTGTGATCAGAATCTGGACCAGGGGTCAAATTTTAGCTCAAAAATCAACATTCTCAGAATTGCCTCAAAACAAACAAGAGCGTAGCCCTCATCATCATGAACCCAACACAACTCGTTTCATCTCAAACGGATGTTGGGAGCGAGAGATATCACGATCTGTTCGAATCGCCAAACAGGGAAAAAAATGAGCGCTGACTGTGCAGTCCGTACAGTCCGTACGGATGCTGACGTGGCATGACCATACACTGACGTGGCATGATCGTACATGCTGATGTGGCAGAAGTGACGTGGCAATTTTTGATTGGTTGATAGTGGTTGAATTAGTTGACGACACGTGGCAATTTCTTGGCAAGTGTTATGGTGCCATGTGGCCCAGTCATGGGTTGCCACGTGGCACCCCTTTATTGGCTAATGGCTTGTTATCAAAATTTTATTAGATTCCATGGTGTTCGACCACCGGACCTCCCCACCGCATAGTGCCTTCATAAAGTCTGCCCGACCAACGGACCACCGGTTACGCCTTGTTATCTATTTGAGTTACTATGTATTTAAATTTACATTTTGTAATGTTTGGCGGGGGATCGGGCCGGGGCTTAGCCCCGACCCATGGTCATGTGATTTGTTATATGTATATGACCGTGTCTGTTGGTAAATAGCGCGCGCGGGGGGTGTTTCAAATATAGCCCGCGGTTCCATGTTTATGTATATGATCACAGTGTAAAGTGTGCGTGTAATTGGTTTATATCCATGGCTCTATGCTAAAATACATATGCCACCACTTTATACAAAACACGTGCACATTTGTAAATGGAGTCCAGCTCCAGTCAAAACCACAGTTGTATTACGTACCACATGACCATTATGTAAAACAGTTGGCGGGATTTTTATTTCCAAATGGATTAAGCCATGGGTTCGGGCACTATAACATATGACCGCCCAATGTGACCTTAGGCGCGGAGATTTCAACGTCAAAAGGCCACGGGGCCTATTTTTGCGCTGGGACGTGGCCACATGGCCCCCATGCGCCCAACACCTCCGTCCTTGGGGGCTCAAAATCCGCTAACGGTGCGAAATTTTGGCACCAATTTCGGAATGCACACAGGTGCTGGGTTTAGGCATGGGAAACGCCCAGAAGCCAGGTTACTCACACACAGGTGCAAAATGGCGAACCAGAGACAACAAGCTTGAAGGATGAAAATGGCAGGAGGCCTAACTTCTTCATCTTTTGGCCAAATGAGGTGCCGAAAAAGACCAACTAGGGGTTTTTGGATGTTTTGAATCCATTGGCACTGTTTTCACAGCCATTGGAAGACTTCTTTTGCAGTTTTTTCACCATTGAAGTTTCAGGAAGCTCCAGGGAGCTTGAAGCTCTCATTGTTTGAGGCCATGCTCACATGAGCCCTAGTCTATTTTCTGTGACTGAATAGTCATTTTTGACTAATTGTTATGCTCTAAACACATTGGGATAGGTTTCAAATCCATTGGAGGACTTTTACAGGTGTTTTTTCCACAAAGAAGCTCAAGGAATCTTAAGGCCACATGTAGAAGAGGTCATGCCCGGATGAGCCATGGTCCGTTTTCAGAGTTTTATTAGTCATTTTTGGGGTTTTTATGTATTCTGAACCGAATGGTATAGTATGTAAATCCATTGGAGTTGAGCAGAAGCTTGTAAAAGAACATTTGACAAACTAATCCCAAAGAGCCTAGTCCATTGAAGGAGGCTCAAGGAGATGTAGCCCAGAGAGGGGTGAACTCCTTTATCATCTTCTTGTTGTTGTGAGTTTGATGGTTTATTTGATGCATGTTATGTTGCTGTGTATTTGATTTAAGCACATATTTAACCTTCTAAAAGAACATTTCCTCACACATGAACATTGAAAAGAAGAATCATGAACTTAACACATAAACCATCTTTCATATTTTAACACATGAAGCAAGGTCTTGTAAAGTTTATTTTCATTGAAGTAGAGGGTGCTTGCATAGCATAACAAGTCATCCTTCTATTTTCAGATCAAACCTCCTCGGCTTTCTTCTCTATTCTTATCAATGGTGTTCCCTCTTGACCCTTCTCCCCCTCAAGAGGAATTCGACAGGGAGATCCTCTCTCCCCTTTCCTATTTATCATCATGGCCGAAGGTCTTAGTTGCTCCATCCATGCAGCTGTTACAAACAACTCACTGACAGGCCTCCCCTTGCATGGCATCTCCCCTCCTATCTCGCATAGTCAATTTGTGGATGACACACTTTTGATGGGAACCCCAACTGTCTGCGAAGCCAACTCTCTCCTAGAGATCCTCCAAACCTTTTTTGATGCCTCGGGTCTGGATTGCAACAAGGACAAGTCCCAAATATTCTTCTTCAATACACCCCCTCCGATTCAGTGCCATGTCTCTGATATCCTAGGTTTCAACATAAGCTCCCTTCCATCCAAGTACCTTGGTATTCCCCTGAATTACAATGCCCTTCGGAACTCCTCTTGGGAGCATCTTCCCTCCTCCTTTACCAAGAGGCTTTCTTCCTGGACTTTCAGAGTCTTAAACCTTCCCAGTCATCTTATTCTTTTCCAAGTTGTTCTTCAGGCTCTCCCTATCTACACCTTCTCAGCGCTGGCTGCCCCAAGGTTCGTTCTCACAACCATTAAAAGTCTACAAAGAAACTTCATCTGGCAAGGCCTCAACTCAGGGAAGAAAATAGCACTGGTCAGCTGGGACAAACTCAGCTGACCCAAAGAACAAGGCATCCTGGGCTTAAGGGATCCCTTTATTATGAACAAAGTTCTAAGTGCCAAAATCTGGTGGCGGTGGCTAAAAAACCCCAAGGATCTTTGGGCAAGACTCTGGAGGAAGAAATATGCACCAAATGTGGCGGAAAAGAATCTAATTCGATGGAATGGGGACAACCCAGGCTCCTTAATCTAGATAGCGGCTAAGCAGAGCAGACAACTGGTGACTCGGCATGCCTTCTGGGAAATCAGAAATGGGGAAACAACTCTCTTTTGGAAAGATTCCTGGCAACAATGGCCAATTTTGGACAATGAGGATTGGGCTAGGGACATCATCACCCAGGCTACACTTGTGGGACTGACAAGAGTAGTTGATTACTGGCAAGATAACTCCCCAGAAGACACCTGGTGATGCTAGATAATGAACAGGGAATGCTTTAATCTGGACGCGCATGTGGATCTGGTACCCTGGAAAGAGGAAATGGCCAAACGAAAAATTCCCAAACTCGCTGGAGAGGATATCCTCCATTGGGGGTATGGGCCACGAGGCACCTACAGTACGTAGGAATCCTATTAGATCAAAGCTCAAGTAGACCCCCTTCCTACAAGGAAAGTTTGGCACAAAATATGGAATCTTAAACACTAGCCAAAAATCACCCTCTTTCTTTGGCTTGTCTCCCACTCAAGCATTCTAACCTGGGATAACCTCTCAAAAAGGGGTTTTGCTGGGCCTTCTATTTGCATGCTCTGTGGAGAGGCAGATGAAACCATGAATCATCTCCTCAATTCTTTCCCTTACACTGCTCAAATTTGGGATCAAGTGGCTCTTATCATGCGCACCTCGGATCGTAATAGGGATAACATCATCGACACCATTACGGACTAGAGGGACTAGGATTTCCATTCTCCCATCCTGAATCGTATTTGGCAATTACTTCCAGGCTTCATCCTCTGGAAAACTTGGAAAGAAAGGAATAGAAGGATTTTCATAAATATATCCCTCCCATGGCAACACTGCTGGAATCAATGCCCCGCAATATCCCGGAGACTCTCAACCTTCAGTTGTGGACTGAGAAAGACTTGATAAAAAATCCCTCTGAACTCCTAATCCTTCAGTTATGGAATCCTCTTCCTTCTCATCATCCTCTTCCCCCCTCTTCCCTTCCCCCCACTCTCAGCAGCCCCTCCTCTTGGTCCCCCCCCAGTCGATTACATCAAGCTCAATTTTGACGGAGCCTCTAAAGGCAATCCAGGCGCAGCAGACTATGGAGTAGTCTTCTGCAACCATCATGGGCACATCATTCTCATAAGTGCAGGTTCCCTTGGTTACTCCATGAACAACGCAGCGGAACTTTGGGGGCTCATTAGAGGACTGCAATTAGCCATTGAAAACAACTTCACAAAACTAATTGTCGAGGGGGATTCTCAAATCATCATCAATCTGCTCCGCAAAATTTTAAATGGAGCGAATCCGGATAGGTTTTCACCTAGTTGGAGACTCTCACATGGGCTACATATTATCACAGATCTGCTGCAACCAAAGCTGGCTGTTATACCTGCTCATATCAGGAGGAAGGCGAATCAATTTGTGGATGAACTAGCTAATGTGGGAACCAATTGGAAAGGAAAGGAACTCCTTTGCAAAACGACCCTGGAACCTAATCACCCTATTCTCCAGTAATGTGTTCGCAAAGATGGAGCAGTGGATACACCCCTGGATGGGGTGCTAGTGCAGACTACCTAGCGCGAGGAGGAGGACTGAATTGGCCAATGAGGCACAGAGCCATGTGGCGGGCTCGTGCCATCGCCCGCCACCCCGATCTTGCATTAAATCGCCATTACGATGTTGCAGGCGATTAACTATGCATCTTATGTTTCCTTTTACAATCCATTCCATGGCTTGATTACTATTGTTCTCCTCTAGTCTCTGCTCACGACCAGACTGGCCCTTCCCTCCGCTACCTTGGCCTGGTGCTAATAGAACCTTCATGATAATTGCAGCCCCTGTTCGTCTCTAGGCACTTTACCTCTGCCTGTTGTACCTAGTTTCCTTCAGCTTTCAAGCGACGAACCTCATGCCACGCCAAAGGGGATGGTCACGCAGAGTTTCTCCATGGAAACCTCGCAGGCCTTCTATCTCGCCCCCTGAGACGCCTTCCACTTGCTCCTCCCCGTCCCTCCAGATCGAGCCAGTTCTTCCCGCATCCCCTGCCCCGCCTATATCGCAATTTGATTGCTTAGCCATCATATCCAGATCATTGTGTTCTTCCTCACGACACCTTCCGGTCCCCCCCATGGTCGATTCCCCTCACATACCGGTTTTTGATTCCTCAAGCAAGACTGCAGAAGTGACACCTCCCCATCACAAGCCTCAGAACAACGAGAACCAGTCCTTGGAGTCCTTCTTGGACACGCAGCTGAGAGAAAGTCTCACTATTCTCTTCGGTCTGGTCTTTGAACTCCGTCAGGGGGTGGACGACCTTCAATTCCGTCTGCAGACCATGGATGGAAAAGTTACGGTCCTTCTTCAAATCCTCTCCTCCCTCCAAGAGGCTTTCCCCTCGGACCAGGCAGGCGCAGCTTCAGCAAAGGAACCCTATGAAGCGACCAGTGTAGGAAATGCCCAGACACAGTTCTCCGCAGGGAATGAGATGGTGCGAGCCAAGCTTGAGAACATGGCCGTGGAGGTGGACGCAGGACAACGCGCGTGGTAGGACACCTCGCTAGATGCCGACAGGGATGAGATCAACGTGAAAGCTGGAATGTAATGGGAAAATCAAGTGACATTCGTCGAAGAGGAACCTTGTTCTAAGGCCGTGCATGCCACTTGGCTAGGTTATTCGCCAAATGTTTAAGCCCATATGGGCCCATCAAGTCTCAATAGTTTCTCTTTTTTAGTTGTTGTCCAAACAATTTGAGACTGTTTTATTAGCTTGTTAAACTAACTATTCTTGACTTCCCTGCTGGCTGGACTGGTTTCCCCTCTGTTGGAGCAGTCCAGTAATTACAGTAAGATCAATTCCTGTTTTTGTACCTCTACTTTGGTTTTTGAAGGCCTCTTATATATAAAATTTCTTACTTACAAAAAAAAAAAAAAAACTTTGTTTTGTTTACTTCAACTTTTTTTAAATAAGAGATTTAACATCCTTTAATAATTTTATGTAATTAAATTGTACAATATTAATATCTAATATTAATAATTTAATATTTGGAAATAATGTTTTTAGATAATGTTATATAGTTGATAGGGAGCACCATCCGTTAACAATCAAATCTTGATCCCGCCAGCTCGGGAGTCCGCTTGACAATTTGTATATCGCGGAACTCTAGGTGTTGTTTGGAGGACACCAAACAATAGAAGCGCAATTGTGAGCCTGCAAGCTCGGGAATCCTCTTGTCAATTTTTATATCGCGAAACTCCGGGTGTTGTTTGGAGGACACAGAACAATAGAAGCGCAATTGTGAGCCCTCCCGCAATCCAAAAAATGCCTAAGTATGGAATGGGGAAGTCGTACATACTTTATAAAATCCCATGTCCATACTTTATAAAAGTACATATTTAATGTGTATAATTATTTATTTCAATATTTTAAATCTAAAATTTAGTAATATCTAGCGTACTTATCCTTTAGATTTCTTGACTTTTATTTTAATATTTTTAAATATAATAATAAACCTAATTATAATTTCATCTTAATTTATGTTTTGTATATGATTCAATAATGTACTTAAAAATTAATATCTATATTTTATAAAAGTACATGTTTAATGTAAATGATTATTTATTTTAATATTTTTAAATATAGAATTTAAAAAAGCTTTGCTTTGTTTACTTCAATTTTTTTAAAATAAGAGATTTAACATCCTTTAATAATTTTATGTAATTAAATTGTACAATATTAATATTTAATATTAATAATTTAATATTTGGAAATAATGTCTTTAGATAATGATAGATAGTTGATAGGGATCACCATCCGTCAACAATCACAATCTTGAGCGCGTCAGCTCGAGAGTCTGCATGTCAATTTGTATATCGCGGAACTCTAGGTGTTGTTTGGAGGACACATAACAATAGAAGCGCAATTTTGAGCCTAGCCCGAGAACTCGTGATCCAAAAAGTGGCCAAGTATGGAATGATGAAGTCGTACATACTTTATAAAATCCCATGTCCATACTTTATAAAAGTACATATTTAATGTGTATAATTATTTATTTCAATATTTTAAATCTAAGATTTAGTAATATCCAACGTACTTATCCTTTACATTTCTTCACTTTTATTTTAATTATTTTAAATATAATCATAAGCTTAATTATAATTTCATCTTAATTTATGTTTTGTATATGATTCAATAATGCACTTAAAAATTAATATCTATATTTTGTAAAAATACATGTTTAATGTAAATGATTATTTGTTTTAATATTTTTAAATATAGAATTTAAAAAAGCTTTGTTTTGTTTACTTCAATTTTTTTAAAATAAGCGATTTAACATTCTTTAATAATTTTTTGTAATTAAATTGTACAATATTAATATTTAATATTAATAATTTAATATTTAGAAACAATTTTTTTAGATAATGTTAGATAGTTGATAGGGATCACCATCCGTCAACAATTGCAATGTTGAGCTTGCTAGCCCGGGAGTTCGCCTGCCAATTTGTATATCGCAGAACTCTGTATGTTGTTTGGAGGACACAGAACAATAGAAGCCCAATTTTGAGCCCACCTGCCCAGGAACCGCGATCCAAAAAGTGGCTAAGTATGGAATGAGGAAACCATACATACTTTATAAAATCTCATGTCCATACTTTATAAAAGTACATATTTATTGTGTATAATTATTTATTTCAATATTTTAAATCTAAAATTTAGTAATATCTAACATACTTATCCTTTAGATTTCTTAACTTTTATTTTAATATTTTTAAATATAATCATAAACCTAATTATAATTTCATCTTAATTTATGTTTTGTATATGATTCAATAATGCACTTAAAAATTAATATCTATATTTTGTAAAAATACATGTTTAATGTAAATGATTATTTATTTTAATATTTTTAAAAGCTTTGTTTTGTTTACTTCAATTTTTTTAAAATAAGAGATTTACATATTTTAATAATTTTATGTAATTATATTGTACAATATTAATAATTTAATATTTAGAAACAATTTTTTTTAGATAATGTTAGATAGTTGATAGGGATCACCATCCATCAACAATTGTGATGTTGAGCCCACCAGCCCGAGAGTTCGCCTGTGAATTTGTATATCGCAGAACCTTGTGTGTTGTTTGGAGGACACAGAACAATAAAAGTCCAATTTTGAGCCTGCCAACCCGGTAACCGCGATCCGAAAAGTGTCTAAGTATGGAATGAGGAAACCGTACATACTTTATAAAATCTCATGTCCATACTTTATAAAAGTACATATTTAATGTGTATAATTATTTATTTCATTATTTTAAATCTAAAATTTAGTAATATCTAATGTACTTATCCTTTAGATTTCTTGACTTTTATTTTAATATTTTTAAATATAATCATAAACCTAATTATAATTTCATCTTAATTTATGTTTTGTATATGATTCAATAATGCAC
>SNQJ01S0011771.1:43873-56463 GCA_010110895.2 Picea sitchensis
TCGGTAGTTAGGGTTTTGTTGGTGCGTTGTTGTAGCGTTGAACCCTGGGTAGAGGCAGGTGGGGTTGCAGGACTCAAGTGTTTGCAACCTAGACGGGACACAGATCTATGATTACAATACTTAACATAGCACTTAGCAATTAACATTCATTATCATTTAACCGTTATTCACATCGCAGGTAAAACCCTAATTACAGAACAACGCGGTATTCAACAAGATCTAACCTGCTCAAGCACTTAGCACATAGAAATAGAGCAGATCTAGCATTCATTCACATTACTAAACACTAAGCTACTATATCAGATGCATCTAACATACATAAACATGACAACACTAAGCATAAATCACATTAATCACACAAAGAAACCATAACACAGGATATAAGTGGTTCACCCCCAGCGTGGGGCTACATCCACCAACTCTTCATCTTCTTTATTATCTTATTTCAATGCACAGAGCCACAAATACAACTCCGCATAAGACAAGAGATATGCACGCACCTCGCCAGATCCTCCTTCCCCAAGCTTGGCACAACACAGAGCCTTTCTTACAATCGCTTGCACTTAGCCCTGCAAGTTCTCAATACACAATATGCACAGAGCCAGAAAGCCAACAACGCATAGGACATGAGACCTACGCGGACCTCACCAGATCCTCCTTCCCCAAGCTTGGAATGACACAGAGCCTTCTTACAATCACTTGCACTTTGCTATGAAATTTTTCAACACACAGTATGCACAAAGCATTCACAACCATTTGCACTTAGCTAATTGGCTTACAACTGACTTAGCACCACATACCTCTGATCTACTAGATCTAGTCTCTACTTCTCACAACACCTAGCTACTTATTTATACATTACAAAAGAGGCCTAATCATGGGTAAACCCACAGGCCGACATCCCATACCCGTTACATAAACCCTAAACCCAAAAAAACCACAAAGGGGGGCTAGATCCCATGATCTTCGCTTCACCTGACGCTTCATCTTTGACCAACATACCGAAGTCCCAAAAATTGGTCAAATATGACCAACGTTTCCACAAAACCAGTTCAAGGGCCAACAAGTCTCCAACACTCACCTGTGACTCATCCCGAGTCACTCTGACCTAGGTAACTCTACTTCGAAGGCCTCGAGCTTAGCTCGAGTTTCCTCGACCTGCTGCTTCACCAGAGCCTCATGCTCGATGAACTCCTAAATAACTTTCTTGGTCACCAGTCCTTCCAATCATTTTTCCACCATGGTGACTACTTGTTCTAGTTGTGCACCTTGTCTCTCAATCTCCTCATAAAGTGTGCAAGCTTCATTCTCCATTGGCTGGAGCCTCTGGGTCACTTCCATGACTTTAATCTGGATGGCATGGACATGTTGTTGAACCGTGTGTTGTTCCTGGAACCTTTTCATCCTCTCAACTGTTGATAGTGGCTTCAACTGTGCTTGTACTATTGTTGCTTGTTTCTTTGCCTCATGGAGTTGTGACTCCAATGTCCTTAGTTCAGGGTCCTCTACAAGGCAACATAACCATTTGTTGGCACAAGGGCAGACCCAGGGTTCAACACTAACATCGCACCAACAATCCCTAACTGCTGGCCCTTTCGGCACCCGAAGTAGCTTTAGGGGGTTGCAGGACACAAGTGTCTACAACCAGAGGAAATGAAAGTGGATCCAAGGCAACAACACACTGCAACCTAGTTACTCTTACCAAGCATAAACCTACTCTGCACAATTATATTCCAGATCTAACATAATAATGCAATAACAGAATAACAGAAGGTAAAAGAACACAACATTAACCACAGAGACATAAAATATACGTGGTTCACCCTCTCCCTAAGGCTACATCCACATAACTGTGTTTCTTGATATTATAGGAAAACATACAGTTCTATCTGCGCTCTTAGCTTGCAGATTCTTCTCTATTTATCTTCTTCTCTCCCCTCCCTACACACCCAGTTGCAGGGTTGATCTTCTCACGCAGCTGAAGATCTTAAAATACTAGAAGGCTCTCACACTCAACACTTCTCTCTCGCATAATACACAATGAACAACAACAACAACCAACGACGAACAACCAACTTTGAACTAATCCATTCTAGGTCCTCTAGACCTTTATTTATACATTACATGACAAAGTCTAGGTGTCAAAACCCTAGATCCAAAACCCTAGGTGTCTAAAACCCTAGGTCCTCTTTGACCCACGTTTTTCAGGCTTCACCAACCTGTCTTTCCTTCTTTTCCACGAAGTGCTCCAAAGCACTCTTTGACATCTTCTTTCACTTTCTGATTTTTCCACGATCCATCTTCTTTGATGATCTATCATCCTCAATCTTCTCGTTCAACGACTAGCTTTTCCTTGCTTCACTCCTTCTTTTCTGCTTCTTTAATTACTTCAACCCAATCTCAGTCAATGTGCCTTCCGCGTAGTTCACACTTTGTCTTTTCTTTTCCTTTTTCTTCACTTTCTTTCTTAATCTATAACCAAGGGCCAACAATCCCCCAACACTCACCTGTGACTCATCCCGAGGCACTTCAGGTCTCAACCTTCTGTTTTTCTTCGACTGCAGACTGCGCAGCGTAGCCTGTGCTTTCTGCTCTATCCTTCCCCACTGTGCGTAGACTGTCTTTTATGTGTCTGGTACTAAGTTTCAACTACACCTTGTACCTAGACCCTTCTCCTTCTGCTTTTACTGAGAGTTGTGAGGCAGCTGGTTGTCATAGTACAATTTCAACCGACTCCCATTTACCAAACCTTCCTTCCATTCTCCCTTCAAAGTCTTCAACTGCGTAACTCCTCCTTCTATAACATAGGCAACCTCATATGGCCCAAGCCAATGTGTCCTGAACTTCCCTGGACGCTTCATGAACTTGCTGTCATATACCAATACCAGATCTCCTTGCTTAAAGGATTTCTTCTTGATTTGTCTGTCATCATAAGCCTTCTCTCGTTCCTTCTGTACATGCTAATGAAATCCTAAAATAAACCTATCTTCCTCCAATTCGACCAACTACACGAGCCTTTCTTGAACAATGCCAATGTCATCCATATCTGTAAAGGCTAAAATTCTTAAGCTAGCAACCAAATATTCCATCGGTACAACTACTTCTAGACCATAGACCAACTTAAAGGGAGTCTGCATTGTCAACTTCTTGCAAGTGGTTCTATAGGCCCATAATACTGCTGGTACTCTCAAATCCCAATCATCCCTGTTTACATTGCAAATCTTCGTCAGTGTTGTCTCCAAGATCTTAGTGAATGCTTCGACCATACCATTCGCATGTGGGTGGTATGGGGTGCTCTTCTGATGATGAACTTCAAATTCCTGAGTCAAGGCTTCAATAGTCTTATTGATAAAATGTTAGTCTTGATCACTCATAAGGATATTCGAGCATCCAAACCTGGTTATGATATCATCAAATATGAACCGCGCAGCTGTAGTTGCACTACATTCCTATACTGCTCTTGCTTCTGCCCATCTGATCAAATACTCTGTCGCATTGATTATATATCTGGCTCGTGTGCGCTTTCCTGGAGGGTTGATGGGTCCCACAAAATCAATGGCCCATTTCTCAAATGCCTGTAAGGTTAGCTGTGGTGCTAAAGGCATCTCATCCCTTCTGGAAGGTTTCCCAACTTGTTGGCATACATCGCAGGCTTTGTAATATTCCTTCGCATCTTTGTGTAAAGTAGGCCACCAGAGGCTAGCTCTAAGAATCTTCTGCGTTGTTTCTTTTCCTGCATAGTGTCCTCCCACAATGCCTTCATGTGATTTTGCCATAATCATTGGTATTTCTGCCTCCATAACACATCTCCTCAGTATCTCATCAGGTCCCATCTTATATAGATGTCCAACTATAAATGAAAAATCTGCAGCTTGAACTACCAGTTGTTTTTTATGAAGGATTGTATATTCACGAGGTGCCATTCCTATTGACAAGAATTGAGCTATCTCGGCGAAGTGATCATCCACCTTTCTGATGGACAACAACTGCACATCTGGTAGTGTATCCTCCAAACTAGTAGGTTCCTCTCCATGCTCTAATCTGGACAAGTGATCAGGTCCCTTGTTCATTCTCCCTGGCTTGACCATGATCTCAAAATCATATTCCTGGAATAGCAGAAGCCATTTCCATATTCTTCCCCCCAACACTTGCTTGTTGACTAGGTATTTCAATTCAGAGTGATCAATGAACATTTTAAAGTGTCCTCCCAACAAGTAGTTCCAAAATTTCTTCAACACATACACCATGGCTAAACCTTCGCTCTCAGTGGTAGTGTCATTTATCTCAGTTGTTGAAAGATTTCTTCTAGCAAAGGCTAACATATTATCAATATTTCCTGCTCCTAGTTGTGCTAGCACTACTCCTAATGCAATGGATGAGGCATCAACGTGCACATGAAATTCCTTACTCCAACCTGGGAAAACCAGAATAGGCACAGTGACCATTTTCTGTTTCAGTGTGTCGAAGCTCCACTGGCATTCTTTTGTCCATTGAATCTGACAATCTTTCTTAAACAACTTCTCCATGGGTGTTGTAATCTGTGCATAGCCCTTAATGAACTTTCTATAGTATCTAGTATGTCCCAGCGCAGTGCGCAACTGTCTTACTGAAGTAGGAGGGGGTATATCAACAATAATAAAAATCTTGGACGGATCTACCAACAACCCCTGCTTACATACAATATGGCTGAGCAACACGCCAAAGGGTGAAAAGAAGATGCACTTCTTCAGGTTCAACACAATCTACCATTGTTTGGATAAGAAAATTGGTCTGTCACTGGAAGGGACATGGGGGTTTTCCAACATAGGCTTATCAACCACAGGAACCTCTGCAGGTTTGGATGTAACAAAGCCATTGCGAGATAGGAAAGTATCCCAATCGTTGCCCTCCAATTTCAAATGATGGACTAACAACATCCTAATCAACCCATGGTGGAATAAACTGGAATTCAAACTCTGCCTTTTATACCTCTTAGCCATTTTATATAAACTTCACAATAAGTAAAATGGCATGTTCAACTCGAAACCGATGAAATTCATTAATAGTCATATGTGGTAAAGAAAAACGAGGCCGAAGCGACCTTAAAATGTAACGAACTATCTTAAAAATGCCAATAAACCGTTCCACCTAGTCTTTAACAGAGATATAGGCATACCTTTGTCACAGCACTGGATTTTCCGAGAGGTAAAGAACAAACTCCATGACACCTCCTCCAACTTGGAATTCTTAAACCATTTTTTCCCGTTAAGGGGAAGGCCTGTTGCCCAGCTCAAAAATAACTCAGTGATTTCGATTTGAACATCACCCACTTTGGATCGGCATCCATCGAAAGAGAGGGTGAACTCTTGGGTTGCTTGCAAGTTGTAACCTTGGAATTTATTGAGAAACTCAAGCCAACCCTGACTCTTAAGGTCTTCACTCGCATAGTCATACAGAAGCAAGGTTTGGGAGCCATTTGGTTCGACATGGATGACAGGGGCCATATGGATTCAGAAAAGTAGTCACGAAGGCAGACATAAATCACTGTAAGCATGAAGGGTTTCAAAAACAGAAGAAACCGGGGCAAAAACCAAAGAAATAAAAGTCCACTATTACCCTAGCATGACTAAATGAAGGCATGAGGGGTTTCATCGAACGTTTTGTGTAATGAATTGCCAAGAGTACAGAACGAAGTCCAAGACTTAACTTGAAATGATGGATCTGTCGATTTCAGACTACCACCTCCAACAGAATACATGGTACGACCGGGTGTATTTGAATCTCATCATTGTGTAAAGGGTGGAGTTGATTTTCTAAGGTTAGGAGAAGAGGTGTTTTACAAACCAAATCATAATGATAAGAAAAAAGATCTACCAAGAATCACAACGAAATGAAAACATAGTCTAATTGCAATCAATTCTTGGTGTATTATAAAAAACTCAAGATATATCTCATAATCGAATGAGTAGCTTATAACAAAGGTTTTATTGATATATGATAGACTTCAAAGCAAACAATACTCATTAAAAGATTTGTAAGAACATCAACCCTTCTTGAGACATAAGCCTTAGATACAATTCGCAATACGACCTCTTACAGCCGAAAAGTCACCTTCAAACAACAATACTTGTGACAAAGCGTAGGTAGCTACAAGGATTTTTCTTTATCGATTTAAAAGGTGAAAATATTGTGGAGCTTCCAACAATGGCGACTTACTGGGAGAAGCAGTTATCTCTGCACCATCGACAATTTCATGTTAGGAACATTTAGAAAGATTACATATCACAGACAACTGAAGGACATCAAGCATTCCAAGGATCCTTACACATTCCAACCTTAGATATCTTCCTGTTAATATGAAATCTGGTGACAAATTTTAAAAATGAGAGCAACGATGTTCAAGTCAATGGCTCTGATACTATTGACAGGGCCACTGTTGCCAGAAAGCGTCCATAGCCTTGACAGGGATGTCAATTAACCCACTATAACGCCTCTACCCTGTCCAAGAATTTCAATTCAGAATGAGAGGCAAATATCAAAATTTTACACCTGATAAGTTTCTTGAACCTGACATTGCTCCGCTGCCAGCAGGCCTGTTCATTACCTCGACAAAGTTGTCTTGGCATCATGCATGCATTTACCCGCTGCCAGCAGACTTGTTAAGTATTCTGGTAGGTTTACAAACACTCCCCACAACTCTCGGGAAAATTATTCACAATCTGATATAATTTATAGATTTTCAGAAGAGCAGGGTGATGCTAAAAATTTCAATCTTTGGCACATTTGTTATTTTCCAACCTTTAAATTTTGCGTAATCACCTTCATTATGATCTGAAATTAGTTTCTTGTTGAAACTAATTTTTCGAGGACAGGAATTCATGCTTGAGTTGCTTTCTTTAAAAGCAGGGACAACGTAAAAATCTTTAACAATGGTCATGTCTGCTCATAATTATAAAGCGAAACCATGAAATCAATTGTGAACAGAAAAACTTCTTTAGCTAGTCCGTGTTTCAGGAAAATACAAAAATTGATGCTTTGACAGTCCTCGACTGTTGTTTAAGATGAGGCATTCTGGTTTCCCTCCTTGAACCAAACTGTGATACAGGCATGTTTTAACTGGAAAGCAATGAAAATAAACAAAATGAAGAAGAAACAAAAACCATAAAACAAAACAAATCAAAACAGAAAAATTATGTACAAAAAGTGAATCTGAGACTTGTCATGAAAAATACCTTTTGAGAGCTTAGCCATTCACCGGGAAGGTGTCTGGATGTCCCTCTAAATTCTGCAGGTGGAAAGAGTTGGGACCTAGTTTTTCAGCAATTAAGAAGGGTCCTAACCACAAATTCTGGAACTTGGTATGTTCCCCTTTTCCTT
Source organism: Picea sitchensis (assembly GCA_010110895.2). NCBI lineage: Eukaryota > Viridiplantae > Streptophyta > Pinopsida > Pinales > Pinaceae > Picea > Picea sitchensis. Next base: position 51,230 of record SNQJ01S0011771.1, read on the forward strand.
CATGAGTTTTATCCCATTTGAGAACCAGATCTCCCAACTCGAAGTTCCTGTCCAAGGCAGAACTTGAATCGAACCAACTTTTAACAATACGCTGATGTTGATCCAGTCTTTCTTTTTCTTGTGCTCTCACTTCCTCTAGTTTCAACAAAGCATTAATCTGACTTTCAAGAGGAGGACAATCCTCTTCCTGAAATTGATGTGATAATTGCAGAGAGGGAAGCAGAACATGAGGAGGGAGAATTGCTTCTCTTTCGTAGATGAGAAAGAAGGGGGAATTACCAACAATGGTTTTTGGAGTCACCCTATCAACCCATAGTGCATTAAAAAGCGCATTGTGCCAATTTTTGTGGTTTTAAGAAACTGTCCTCTTGATGATTTTGATCAGGTTTTTGTTTGTTGATTCTGCCAAGCCGTTTCCTTGGGGGTAATAGCTGGCAGAATATTTCAGTTTTATCCCTTTTTCTAAAGCAAAATTACTCATATCGAGGGATGAAAAATAGGAAGCATTATCGAAGACAAAGCATTCAGGAATACCGAATTGAGTAATGATGTTTGAATTAAGGAAATATATTACCTAACTAGTGTTTACCACTTTTAATGATGCAGCCTCAGACCATTTAGTAAAATAATCCATCGTTGTAATGATGTATTTATGCTGCTGTGAGGAAGTGGAGTTAATCGGCCCTATAATGTAAAGACCCCACTGTTGAAAAGGAGAATCTACCAAAACAGGTTGCAAAGGGAATGCTGCCTTCTGTACTCGTCCAGAATATTTTTGGCAGATTATGCATTTACGACATAATGCATGGGCATCTTTGAATAACGTAGCCCAATAGTACCCAGCTCTTAATACTTTTTGAGCAGTAGTGTCTCCACCGAAGTGCCCACCAGATTCTCCTGCATGCATTTTAGATAACACTTTATCTGCTTCATCTCTTTCCAAACAACGCATAAGGACATTATCAAATTTTTTACGGAATAATATGTCGTTTACGAGATGGAAAGGTGCAGATTTTAGTCTTAATGCTCTTCTCTTTTTTGGATCTAGATGGTGAGGAGAAGAATCATGTGTTAGATAAAACTTAATGTCATCAAACCAAGAATTAGCAACAACTTGTGTACAACAAATTTGATTTTGACTATGCTGATTTATAGTTAAGACATTAATTTGACGTTGTTGCTCCTCAACTAAATCAACCACTAGTTTGCATAGAACTTGACCTCTGACAATTTGCGCAGGGGGAATTTCGAGGTCATACTCTTGTAACGATGTCATCCATTTGGCCTATTTTTCACTCAATTCCTTTTGAACTAACAAGTTTCTGACAGCAGAGTAAGGCACAATGACTTTAGTTCTGAATTTTAGTAAATATGATCGAAAATGTTTTAATGGTTTAAAAACTGTATAAGCCTGTTGATCTACAACCGGGTAATTAAGCTCTGCTCCCTTGAAGGTCGAGCTCATAAAGGAAATGGGGATTTCATTTCTTTTAGTGTTCTTTTGGGTCAACACAACAACATAAGATCGATCAGAGGCGAACGTATAAAGAGTGAAATCTTGTGAAAAATCAGGACTCATTAGGGAGGGAGCCTCTACTATGGATTTTTTGATGGAGTCAAAATATTGATTTTCCTAGGGTCCCCAATGATACTAAACATCCTTTTTAATTAAGTTTTGCAATGGCCTTACCATTTCTAAAAAACTCGGGACAAACCTTCTGACAAAATTCATCTGGCCTAAAAAAGATTGCATAGATTTTTTGGAGGAGGGGGGAGGAAGTTTGGCAATGGCTTGAGTCCTTTCGGGATCAATGATCATCCCATCACTGGATACGATGAATCTGAGAAGTTTTCCTTGTTCCACTACAAATATAGACTTCTTAGGGTTTAGAGATATGTCATACTTGTGGCATCGTTGTAGGACAGACCTAAGGTGGAATAAGTGATCTTTCTTGTTTTTGGAGAAAACAATAACGTCGTCCAGATAGACCATTATAGATTGATTGATGAGACCATGAAAATTAATATTAATTTCTCTCTGTAAAGTGTCCCCAACATTTATAAGCCCAAAAGGCATTTTCCTGTAGGCGTAAGTACCCCACAGGGTACGAAAAGTGGTTTTTAAATGGTCTGGGGGAGACACGAGGACCTGGTTGTATCTTGAAAACTGTCTAGCAGTGACAGTCTCTGGAACCAGATACTTGCTAGAGAATTTGTCCCATTGGAGGAACATGATAATTGTCTTTGTCAGACATTCGGTTCAAGTTCTGAAAATCGACACAGAGTCAAATTTCACCACTTTTCTTCCTTACAGGGACGAGAATATACACCCATTGTGTGTGTCTTACTGGGAAGATTATATTTGCATTCAATAGTTTGTTTAGTTTTTTCTTGACTGTCGGTTCCAGCTTAAGGTGCATCTTTCTCAGCTTCTGCTGAAAAGGTTGAGTCTGGGGTTTCATGGGGATGATGTGTTGTATTATGTTAGGGTCAAAAGTTTTTAAATCATCGTATGCCCAAGCAAAGACATCATTGAATTCTCTAAATTTTTTTATAAAAGCGGACCTTTCTTGATCGGAACATCCCGCTCTTAGATTAATACATTGTGGATTATCTTTAGTCCCTAGATTTACCTTTTCATGGGTCAAGGAAGAACTGTTTGTTTTGCAATTTACTGATTTTATGAATTTGTCATGCAAATCATAAAAAATTTCTAATCTTACCACGGATTTAGGGATAGAATTCACCAGATCTGATGTTGATTCGGGAGACCTCGAGTATGATATTACTGTAAAATTGCAGAGATCTTCATTGTGGATGCCTTCATCAATAACTGCAACTTGGAAGGTGTCCTCCATGTGCAAAAAACTAATGATTTGTTGATCATCATCAAACACTCTCCAGTTAGTGACGTCGTCTAGGACTGATGGTCTAAACAATAACTCAATTGAAAATGCATTTGGAGAAAGACCTTCTACTGGTAAAAGTTTAGAAGCGACATTAGCTAATAAATCAGCCTCAGAATTATTTAATCTCGGAATGGAATTGATGTTAAATGAGAAAAACTTGTGCATTAGATTCCATACCTCGGCTTAATAACTTTTCAGGTGTGGTGACATGCAATGTATGGAATTTCTTACCTATCTGACCACAATTTCTGAATCACCGAATACCATTAAGTTATGTACGTTCATATCTACCATTTTCTTGAGTCCTTACAAAAGTGCCTTGTATTCGGCGGTGTTGTTTGTACATTCAAACTCTAATCAACAGGCGATCAAAGTTTTATTACTTGTTGGGTCGATGAGTACACATCCTGCACCATCTCCTTCTTTAGATTTGGATCCATCAAAGTAGAGAGACCATATGTGAGCTTCGTCGACAGTGTTTGGCACATTTGCTAAAGTTGCTGACTGTGTGCATGTCGTGAGCTCCGACTGTTGTTCTGAATCAGTGATGACAAAACTTTTAGCCATGAAGTTACCAAAGAAGGTGTTCATTCCCTACATTTCGAGTGAATTAGTGGAAAGAGTAAATGGTTCATTAGCGTCATTCAAATCCATCACGGTGTGCTTGAGGTAACGCTCACGATTAATCCTAATTATGTTTGGCTTTCCATTCTCTGGTAGCCACAAATGAGACTAGTTTGTCACAAAGTATCCATGTAGTTGTTCGGACCAATCCCTGCTTAAGAATAAACTGTACACTTCAGGGATGTCAACAACAATGATATCAATAATTTGGTGAACCTTAGGATTAAAGGATAGCCTAACAAGTACATTCTTTAGTTCACCAATTACCTTAACATTCATCCGATCGAGCTGAATGATTTTAAGAGTAGAAGGTTGAAATTCAACATTGTTTTTTGGCAGATAGACAAAGGCATCACATTTGATGATGCGCCAGAATCTACCATGAAATTATGTACATTTCTATTGAAAATTTCAAAAGTTAATAAAAAGGTGGGACATTTTTGTGAGTATTAACAACAGAATTTTACTGATTTTTAGTCGTTGTCCCTGAAATTACTTTATCTACATTTAATACAGTTTTTTTAGTGAGGTCTCTTTTATCTGAGGGTTTAGGTGTTGTTTTAGCAGGGACCTTTTGAGCTGTTTTAGGGCTGATTTCTGCAATTTTCTTGTTGTTCAGATTATTGTTTTTACTATTTTCTGCAATGTTCTGAAGCATTTTCTGCAGAAGAAAAGGAAACTTCAAAAGTTCGTAAACAAAAATATTAGCTCTAAGTTTCTTTAGGTTTTCGATCAAATCATATTCTAAACTTGGGGCTGCTAAATTTTGTTTTGTTTCAGTTTATTTAAATTGTTTCTGAGGCACATTAGTACTTATTTCGGAAGAGGGTTTACTCTGAGTTTTGCTTCTGGTATTGTAAGGATGGACAGTTTCAAAATTGGCTTGAAAAATACTGTCGAAAAAATGCCCGAAGATATTGGGAGATGATTCATCTTCTTCAGTTGTTTCCTCTTCAACCACATCTTCAGAATTCTCAGGGGGGACTAAGTTATCATGTGCTTCAAGGATAATCTATATAGTGTATTGTAAGCTTTCAAAATTCATACCCTAAGGGGTTAGGTTTGGTCGGTTTGAGGGAAAAGGTTTTCTAAAAGGAGGTTTGTAACTTACTTTGCTTGAAGATGCTTCTTTAGCTGATCTCCTCAAGTCTACGACTTGATTTGATAATTTCTAGACGACCTTTTGTAAACTTTCCAAATCTGAGGTTTCTAATTCAGTTTTGGTTTGGGGAGGTCTAGGAAGAATTTCTATTTTCTTCTTAGAAGATGGGGTTATCTCTGCCTCATTACTAAGATTATATTTTAAGCTCAAAATATCTTTTTCAATTTGGCTTGCCTCCTCGAAAGCTTCCAGTAACGTTGACTTCTTAGACCTTTTAACCCAAATTGCTACATTCTGGTGTAGATATTTGGTGTAATATGCCACAATGAGGTTTTCCGTGGGCATTGATGTTGGACACACCTACCACACTTAGAGGGGGGGGTGAATGAGTGTGGGGATCTTTTTTCCAAAACTTCCCTCTTACACAAAAACTCCTTAGTTAACATTCAACATTTTCTCATTACTCATTGTTGTCATTTATAATCAGTTAGATGTGAATACATATCAACAACATATATCAACAACATATCATCAACAAATCATCTCCACAAGGAACACAAAGAACACAAGATGTATGTACAATTTTTCTTTTTATTATG
>SNQJ01S0011771.1:58479-90280 GCA_010110895.2 Picea sitchensis
TTCCACATACCACTGAAAATGGCATGACAAGCACTATCCATCTAGGATAGTTTCACCAACAATTTCCTTGATCTTCATCTCATTATTCCACATACAAGCATGGGTCCTCCAACCATTCTTCTAGGATAACTCAATCCATAAAGTGTCTTCCCGTGATGGATTTCACCATAAGGGGACCACTTTGGAGTTCATCCATTTGTGCACCTTATCAATCATGATAATAAAATAATGAGAGAAAGGGTTCTCCAACCATTCTTCTAGGATAACTAAATCCGCAAAGCGTCTTCCCGTGAGGGCTTTCACCATAAGGGGACCACTTTGGAGTTCATCCATTTGTGAACCTTATCAATCATGATAAGAAAACAATGAGTCATCTATACATTTTTCTAACAATGCATCATATACCAATGAAACCACAACGATCCATCTTCATCATGTATCAATGACAACTCATTGATCCATCTTCATCATATCAATGACAACTCATTGATCCATCTTCATCTATGCATTCTCATCAAGGAAAATATATATTATACTACATCAATCATCAATCCTTTGACATCAATCAATCACTTGACATCAATCAATCAAACCATTGGCATCAATGATAACATGATCCAACAACATGCACTCCTTGCGTCGGCTCACAGAGTTTCAACTCTCTGTCGCACACGCCTTGCACTTAGACTAAAGAACCATAACTAATTTAACACACTCATAGATAGAGAATTATATCCATATCCCTACATACGATTTCTAACATACATCTACAGTAAAAAAACATATGAACGATATTCAAAACTAAACATCCATTGCACAAAAATTGACAAACAGGAAAATCTGTTCTTTTTCTATTAATGGTGGAATGTCCATTACAATATGTGAGTCTGGACTATGACTAAGTCTTGGTCCTCATCAACCTCCAAATCAACCTCCTTACCTAATTACCTCTATTGGGTAACAATACAAAGATTTATACAAGAGGGGATTGATGAGCTTCCCTCCAAGCTAAGCTAGTGGTGTCTAATCACCATTCAAAACACCTGACTAATGAGGCAAATTACAATGATGGAAATATGATATGAATCGGATGAAGATCCCTCCTACCGTCAAGCACTTAATGTAGACCTCATATACCACTTGTGTGAAGGCACAACTTAGCTCTACCATCCTGACACATTAATTGCCTTGATTACATTTTAAAATTTTGAAGGAAAAATGAGAGAACAACGCCTCTCCCTTCCATGAATGTGCACCAATCATGCTAATCAGCTGGTGCATGCTGAGGTGGAGCGATGATCCTGCATCATAATCCACATCTACGAAAATTCATGAGCTCCTGCTCATGAGCTTCCCAGCTCTGTTGAAATCCTCTTGGATCCCAAACTTTCTCTTGGAGTTGTCCTTTTGCTCCTCTGCTTCATTGTTGTTGCTGCTTCTGCATCTTTCTTGTTGCTCGTGCAGGTTATCTTTTTTTCATCTTATCCTTGCTAACCACTTCTTCTATCGATTTCAACATCAATCTTCTTATCTCCTCTATGGATTCTTCTAATTGCTTCATCGAATGGTTCTCCTTGTGCAGTCTACTCGGCTGCAACTCCTCATGTTGTTCTGAGGGTAGATCATTATAATCTCCCACGTTGCTTTCATCTATTGTGACACTGAATGGCCACTCTATTGCAAACTTAAATTCCGCAGGTTCCTTACTGAATTTTTGTTCAGCTACCTCCTCTGACGAACTAAATCTTGTCAGTTCCTCGGCTGATCCTATTCTGACTTCCTCCAGCTACAACTCGTGCTAGCATGTCTCTCCTAGTATGACTATCTCATGGCAGCCACCTCCTGGTTTTAGACTATCCAACCTCCTAGTTTTGGACTATCCAACCAATCCTCCAACATCTTCAACTCCATCTCCCACTGAGTGAGTAACTCAATCTGGTGCTCCTCTTCTGTTGGGGTAGACTTCAATATCTGTTGCTCCTCCTCCATGACAGTCTCAAATTTCTATCATTTTGTTGCATTTGCAACACCTATGCTAGCCTCTCTTAGGCTTCTTAGCAGGAATATCTGGATTCCCCCAATGACTAGAACACTCCCTTGATCCTTCTCCTTTGTGACAGAAGTATTCAACTTCTCATCATCTTCATTCACGTGGCTTGCATATCCGCATGAATATTTATATGGATGAGGCATTTCTTCCACCTCCTCTCCATTTGTCAACACCCCCTGCTGACATGAACTCTCAGCTGAGCTCATATCTTCTCCCTTGACCACCTGGAAAATCAGGATGTCTCCTCTACCCTCTTGGAATTTTATGAGATCAACTGGTCCTTCCTCATTGCCCACCTAGAAACCTGCTAGACCTATGCCAGATATATTTCCCTCGCCATTGAGGTTTTCAACATATCTCAACCATTCTTTTAACATTTTTTGTTTCCTTCTGGCTAATAAAGTATGAATAGGCCACTTGGTTGTCCTTTTCAAAGGCCACTCGTATCTCCAACATACCTTTGCCTCTTGTTGCATCTTAAATGCTAGCTTCTCCATCTCTGCTCGGATTTCATTGAGCTCCTTGTCCATCTCTGCTTTGCTTCTTTGTGGGAAGTATTCTCCTTGACCGTGCTTATGACCTCCAATGATCATCTTTCTTTCCCTACAGCCTACCTGGTTGTCTACCATTTGTTGTGCACCTTGCAACAGTTTCCACAGAGCATCTCACTATGTCTCTCCCACCTACATAAATCAATTATGTGGCTCTGATACCACCTCGCACAAACCCCCTCCCCTCTCTTCTCTCCTTCAGGGCTGCTCGACCTCCCTTTCTAGGATCGTTCAAACACCTGAGTCAAATTGACTCTTCAACTCCCTGCTAGAACCCAATGTGATTTATCACAGGTCCCTCTTTCACCAAAGTGCAGGTCCTCTTAACCCCGCGGCTCTCCTTGTGACCCTTCGAAGAAATTTAGCGGTGGAACTCGTTCTCCATACTAGGCCCCTTCTCTCATATGACCTCAGGCTATGTCCAGGGGACAAACCACTAAAAGGGCTTTGGGCTTCGGGCTTCGGCTCTTTCCACAACAGCCGACTCCTATGTTCCCGAACTCCGAATCGACGAACTCACATTTGTGCGAGGATCAACGGTCCCCGTTTTTCCTTAAGATCGACAGTTGCGATCTATTCAGACTCCAGTCTTAGGGAGTCTCTCTCTGTCCTCCTTGAATATCTCCTGGAGTACTACTCCTCTGAAATGTGCGGATCTCTTCCATGCGTCCCTTCCAAATCCAACGGTCTGGATTCAAACCGCTCTTCCCGACTTCGTCAAGATTTTTGTTTTCTCTTGGAAAACCTCCCAGAGCTCTAACTCCTGGATCACTTGATCTTTCTCCACATGTCTCCTTCGATGATGGACGATTTTACTGCCTTCGTGACTTCAACGAGTCCTTCCTCCTCACTGACACTTAGCCAGTTTTTCTACTTGAGACTTGGATTGTTCTCGCCCTTCTTTTTCTGCACACCTTGTAGAGTTTTGCACTAGTTCTTATGTGCTTTTGCTTGGGTTGAAACCTTCTAGGTTCTCAGCTATTTTCCTGTCCTTCAATGGACCTACTGGTTCCCTCCTGAAAACTTAATTCTCTTCCACCTGAGCTTGTAAGGAGAACTTACTTTACCCTTGGTGCACTCCTTGCACTCGTTTTAGCCTTCTGACCACCTTTTCCTTGATCCCTTCCAGACTTATTAAGACATCTCCTTTCATCACCTAATGCACACTTGAAAAGCCTTCCTTCCTCAGAGTGTTCATCAACCCTGGGGTTCACTCAATGTCTCCAACACTCCATAATGTGTCAATTCTATGCGCACTGACACTTGCTCAATGCCCTCCTGGCAGAGTCTTACAGAGTATTCAGTAACCCTTCTCTATGCTTTCTCCTGTGCATAATTTCCTTCCAAGGTATTCAACAACCTTTAAATTCCCCTTTGAATCTATGAATTATTCTTGTGTTCCCTCCTGGCAACTTCTCCTCTTACTCGAATGAGTTCAGACACACACTCCTTGCGTCGACTCATAGAGTTTCAACTCTCTATATTGCACTCCTTGCACTTAGCATAAAGAACTAGAACTAATTCAACACACTCACAGATAAATAATTCTATCCCTATCCCTACAAAAAATTTCTAACATACATCTACATTAAAAACATATATGAATGGCATTCAAAGCTAAACATCCATTGCACAGAAATTGACAAATAGGAAAATTTGTTCTTTTTCTATTAATGGTGGAATGTCCATTGCAATATGTGAGTCTAGACAATGACTGAGTCTCGGTCCTCATCAACCTCCAACTCAACCTCCTTACCTACTTACCTCTACTGGGTAACAATACAAAGATTTATACAAGAGGGGCTCGATGAGCTTCCCTCCAAGCTAAGCTAGTGGTGTCTAATAACCATTCAAAATGCTTAACTAATGAGGCATATTACAATGATGGAAATATGATATGAATCGGATGCAGATCCCTCCTAACATTATCCAGTTAATGGATACCTCATCTACAGCTTGTTCAAAGGCACAACTTGGCTCTACCAGCTTGACGCATTAATTTCCTTGATTAAATTTTTAAATTTTGAAGACAAAATGAGAGGACGCCACCTCTCCCTTCCTTGAATGTGCACCAATCGTACTAATCAAATGGCGTGTGCTGAGGTGGAGCGATGATCCTGCATCATCACACCTTGTTGACATTATAGACAGGAAGATTGGTCTTTCCTGTGACAGGGGAAATTTATGCTCTGTTGCACTAGAATTTGATGAATAAAGAATGAACAATTGTGTGGAAAGAGAGGAGCATAGGAAAGATATCCAATAGGGATAAGTCTTTTCAGGATTTAAATGAAGAATGATTTACTAAGCATTAAAGAATTCAATAGTTGTACAATTATGCATTCACATTTAAATCACACATGCATTTCAACAACGAATTGCTCCAATACATTCATACAATAGATACTCTATAGATATATGAATAATCTAAACAATGTAGGAATTAAGATTGGTCAAAATCCATGAAATCAATCTCATCCATCAAGAACATACATATTTACAACATATATGCCCCATAAGTTGTTTTTGAATCTTTTATTAATAATCTTAGTGCATTACAGAGATGGAAGATAGCTCATTACAATGGACAATAAGAGAGATGGGGGTTTACATTGTAATACAACAAAACATTATCGAATCCATATCAGCGTCCATGGATTTCCTCTCCTAATCTATCTTTTTGTTGGAGCTGGGTTGATCTCTCGACTTTGAGGTTCAGACAAACTTCCTCTCTCTGTTTGCTAATAATGAGGAAAAGAGTCTAATCGTTTATTTATAGCTCCTTCATGTAAGAAAACCACTTCTTTTTCTTGTAAGAAAACCACTTCTTTCTTTTTGAAATCACTTTAACACTTTCTTGATAGTTCTTCTTTATCTTGTAGAGTTATATATATTTCTAGTAGAAATTCAAACTAAAGTGAAACAATCACTTTTGATATGGTAAAAGGTCCTTTGACTGAAGAATTTTTACCCCCAAAGATGACTTTGTCTAGATCCTTCCATGAGAAAGAGCTCCTAGGATACAACTATTGAGCTGGGCACCTTCAGATTCTGCAAAATTGAGGCTTATTGTTATCATGAGGAAAAATTAGTAGTTTCCTTTTAGCCAAAATTACCTCGCTACCTGATGCAACATCGATCCAACCTCTAAGTCCTCTTCCTTCTGTCTTGATTGAATGTTGTCCAAAAAATGCAGTTGCACCTTATGATAGATTACACAATAACCTGTTGTTGTTGTTGTTTTTGAGACAAGGTAAATAAGAGGGGGCCTTCCTCGCCTTTGCAAGAACAGACAGAAGTTCCAACACATATGAAGCCAGGATAGTTGATAGGGATTATCAGGGGAGAATTCCCCTGCAGGTGGATCACCATCCATCTGAACAGAACTCAGAAACAAGCATCCAAATATAGAAGAGATGCTCGTTGATGCGAAAAACCTATCTATGATCCATTCTTATAGAATAACAATGTGTTAGTGGAACCTCAATCTAATGAGGCTTCATGCATAATCRGATCTGAGCRTGTTACTTAAAATGAGATCATGGAGCTCCCAAGAGATGGCACATAATTTGATCTCCTGTCATTTGTATCCAAAATGACAATAATTAATAATGATTTTCCTCAGATAGGATTGATTAATCATGCTCTACRATCTTATGATGTTTGTATCACTTCTTCTCACGTGGGGAAAATCAATTAAAATCATGATTTAATTCATTTATTACATGATCTAGAGGACACATGGCAATTTTGTATTTGTTGTCTAACATAATTCTAAAATTCGTGCAAAATTTTGGATGACATCATCAATGTACATCGAACAGATGGAATTTTTTCATTGGTCCAGGTGGAAGCCCAGGTGGCATAATTGACAGTTCTGATACCTTTTGGTTAGTCCATGTGTATCTCTTTCATCAATAACCTCGTCAAGATGATTGGATGGCTCAAGATGACTGTGCAACGATCCTTTGTCAAATGTTAGGCCACAACATGTCTAGGTGGCCATATGGCTGCTCGTGATAGGTCCACCTCACCTCTGTGTCAACACCACAATGAACTCATAATGCACAACACTCTAAAATACGCCTAGTGGTATTGCATGGGTTCATGAGTGGTTTCTTTATGTTGTTGAACCTGTTATCACATGAACTTGTTAGAGTCCTGTGGGTTTGTGGTTTATGGAATTGTGGGCCCACTCTGATTGTTTCTTTGCTAAAGTCTCATTTACAATAGTGCTCCTGCTTCTATCTGTGATGGCAATGATGTCTTTATCATTGATGAAGTTTAAATACACTCTGAACTTGGTAGCTTCAGCAACTATAGAATCCCAGATGATATGCTTGGCTCCCTGCAACATTCCTCTGCCTCTTAATCTTATTTTCAACTTGTCTATCTTTTCTTGCAAGGCTTGATTCTCCTTTTGAAATTTAGCCATTCTTTCATCCTTTGCTTGCATTTCCTAATTGTTAGGAGTCCTGTGGGTTTGTGGTTTATGGAATTGTGGGCCCACTCTGATTGTTTCTTTGCTAAAGTCTCATTTACAATAGTGCTCCTGCTTCTATCTGTGATGGCAATGATGTCTTTATCATTTAATTGGTTTAAATATACTCTGAACTTGGTAGCTTCAGCAACTATAGAATCCCAGATGATTTGTTTGGCTCCCTGCAATAGTCATTTTCCTCTTAATCTTATTTTCAACTTTTCATCTTTTCTGCAAGGCTTGATTCTCCTTTGAAATTTAGCCATTCTTTCATCCTTTGCTTGCATTTCCTACTTCAACTTGTCTATATTTCCTTCCTAAAATCCTTTGATTCTCCTTTTGAAATTTAGCCATTGTTTCATCCTTTGCTTGCATTTCCCCAACTCTCTATGTTCCTTTAACCCCTTGATTTTATCCCACCCTCTCAGATAACTTGTGACATAACTGAAAGTCCCAGTTTGGCCCAACATATGAAGTAGAGGTATACCCAGCCTCATTCACCAAGTACCATCCTTGTGACCACCCACCTTTTCTTGTTCTAGTTGCAATGCCTTATCCTTGTAGTCCAATGCCTCTTATCGAAATGATTCCTTTTCCTCGGGTTCTAGAGAAACTAGTTTTGTTGTTTTTGGATGCTCTGTGGCATAAATTTTCAGTTTCTTCCTTCAAGATTTGAATCAATTTGTCCTTCTCATCCAAAGAGGATTTCACCCCCCGAGGCCTTCAGATTCTAGCCTCTTAAATTGAGTCTACCAAGCTCTGTTAGATGCCTTTTCTTGCCTCAACTTCCCTTCCACCTTCATTGCATAAGTATGTAGCTAACTCTGACCAAGTTTTGATATCCTGGTCATGTTCAACCCATTTTGGGACTCAAAGGCTGGTCGGCTGCGAGCTCAAGTTGAAGTAGAGATCGTGGGATCTAGACCCCTTTTTAGGCGCTTTTGGGATTAGGGCTTGCGTAACAGGTATGGATGTCCATGGGTTTTGCACCCATGTTTAGGCCCATTTTGTAAATGTATAAATAGATATCTAGGCAATGTAAGAAGGGAGAGAAAGAAGGTGCTAAGTGCTAATAGTTGTTGATGTTTGTGCATCTATGTGTTAAGACTTACAGCTAAGTGAAAGTGATCAGAGTGTTTATGTGCGCACTATGTAAGAGACTTAGATGTCTTTGAGATAGACCATATATTTGTTTTAAGACACGAGAATCTCCCATATCTTGTGTTATGTTTTCTTTGTGCATTTTGGTTATTGTTTTTTGTATGTAATTTAAGCTTAAGTGCGGTAATGAATGTTTAGATGAATCTAGTATGATAGATTAGTTCTCAAATGATGTGAATAAATGCTAGATCTGTCCTTTTTCCATGTGTTGAGTGCTTAGATGTGTTAGATCCGGTAGAATAATCGCGCCAAGTAGTAATTAGGGTTTGATATGATGTGAATAAGGGTTAATTAATCGATGAATGTTAACCGCTAAGTGACTTGATTATGGTATAACTTCACATCCATGTTCCCAAACAGAAGCTGCGTGCATATTTGAGTCCCAACCACCCCTATCTCTTACCTCTGTGAGACTTCATTCCGCCTGCAGTGTTTCCGAAAAGGGCTGATAGTTAGGTTTTGTTGGTGCATTGTTGAAACATTGAACCCTCGGTCTCACTTGTGCCAAAAAATGGTTCCGCTGTTGGGACCTAAACCGTGATTGTTGGGAACTCAAGAAAGGTACCCATGTGCATAGATTCCGCCCTTAATGTGCACATTGACTCATAAGCTTTGTATTACATAAATCGACCAAGAAAAGAGGTAAAACCTTGAAGATTTGTACCGAGAGAGGTAAGATAAGTGAAAATTTTTGTTTCAAAAGAATGAATCTAGGTATGTTTGATAAATTTGTCCTAGCTTAAAAACTGGGGGAATAGTTAGAAGAAAGAAGATTTTGATATGAATAGATTTGATAGAATAATGAAAGATATGTTAGTCCCATGCATAGAAAAGAATGTTTGACTAACAAATGGATGCGTGGATCCTAGAAAGATTTTTTTTGCAAGTTAGTTACTTTGATCCCAGTATAGTATAGGAAAGGTTGGGGATCATTTAAGAGAAAGAGAGGATTAACCCTTGTTATAGTTTTCAGATAAGACCAAGACATCTCGCTAAGGAATTCTTTGGTAGAATGCCTAGCTGTCTTTAATTGTGTAAAGCCATGGACCATGAAGTTTTGGATTGTCCCGGTAAATGATTACTAAAGCTGAAAAGATGAATATGAAACAAGAAACTAAGTGAGATAGGCTAAGAAACTAAGGATAAAATAGAACCCCAGAAAGAATCAGACCATGTAATGCCAGATAGGAAAGAAACCTTGAATGACCACAAAAATATCAACTTATCGTGAGGTCTTAAAAAGAGAAAGAGTACATAGAAACAAGAATAGAGACTTCAACATAGACTATGCCTTCAAGATGAGGGAAGACACAAAAGTGAATATTATGATAGAAAAAGAACTTTGGGAAATTTTGAGAAAGCCTACTATGGCTCCTTCACTAGGAGGAATATGATTATTTAGGGGAAAAGTTGATATAACCATATGTGGAAGACTTACTCAGATATCTATGAGTGCTCATGGCACTTTGACAAAGAAGAATTTGAGATCGCTAAGTTTGTTGAGAACAACTCCATTTGCTATTTTGCTAGGAAAAACCCGGATTGAGAAAGACCGATACTTAAGGAAAGAACATGAAGAAGCTACAGAAAAGAAAAGAAAGAACTAAGAGATTTCTACATAGGGAGAATAACGCAGACTTATCGGAATAACAAGAGAACCAACCAAAGCTACCAAAGACCGGAAAAGATATGGTTGTCGGGTTGAAAGGACATAGGAAGAATGGAGACACTTATCTGCATAAATGCAGTAGAGAACCTACCCCATAAAGAGAAGAAGCATTACCCTTGAACCCTATGAGTCATCCTCCCCAATGGGTTATCATGCCAAGAGGAGATAAGAATGATAATCGAAAGAGGAAACCAGTTATTCAAATCATAGGAAAGAAGGCTAGAAGGCTCCGAAGAAGAAGAAAGCTAAGTTAGAAAATCTACAAGAAGCTCCGTGAAAAGAACTCGCTGCATGAAGGTCGGCACTCTGAACTTCATGTATATCAGTATAACACATAATGGAACTTCACCATGGTCGAGGTTTCTATGAAAACCTACATCGCAGAAGAAGTCCAAAATGAGTAAGATGAAGATGAAGACCGTGCCCATGATCGATGATCAACACTTCATTATTGCAGCTGTATCGGCTCAAAATATATTTTGTAGAGAATTGAAGCCAAACAAGAAGCCATGCATGATAGAATTGAGATAGAGCTAAGAGGATTACAACAAGCCCTTCAATCCAGCTACACAGCAAAGTGTCCACTTCATCCCCGCCACTAAAATAACCATAGTTGGGATATGAGCCCAGCCTAACCCATTAATAGATGATGCACTAAAGCCTTTCACCTTCGCCGTGATGCAAGAAGAAAAGAATAGGCCACAATGGTCCTGAAGCAAGCACAAGAGGGAATCATAGAGCAACTTTGAGTTGCACAATAGGAGAAGGAACAAATGCTCACAGAGTAGGTCATAATTAAAGAAGCAGTCAACAAAACACTTTTCTCCTCAAGGGATACGCTTAGAGCAAAAGGGAGGAAGACTGTTGAGATTCAAGTGGAAAAGCTCACGGAATCCATTCAACAGCTTCAACAAAGAATTTTGGAACTAGAGCTACAAATAGTGTCGAGCACTCCACAAGAAGAAGTGCAAGACCGTGAGAGAAGCAACTTCCTGCTACTTGAAAGGATCAAAGAGTTCTCCATGGAATGTAAACAACTAAGTAATCACAGTGCCCAGACATATGATAAAATTACTGAGAACCCAGAGTTGCAAGTATTGGAGTCGTAGCTCCAGGAATCAAAGTAGTAAGCAACAACAGTAAAAGCGCATTTGAAACTCCCCTCATTAACAATTGAGAGGGATGAAAAGATCCCAAGAATAATGCACTTCTTAGCAAAGAGGGTCCATGCCATACAAATCAAATTCATGGAAGTGACTAAGAAGCTCCAAATTCTAGTCTAGGATGCAAAATTGGCCTACTTTTGAGGACATTAGTCAAGGAGTAGAGCTAGAACAAGCAGTCACTTTTAGAAAACAACGCTTAGAGGGACTTGTGAACGAGGCAATTATTCAAGATTTCATCACTGAGTAGGGAGGTCTTGGCACAGCAACAGGTTGAAGCAACTTGAGCCAAGCTCGAGGAATTCGAAGTGGAATTGGTTAGGCGTGAGTGACTCGAGATGAGTCAATGGTGAGTGTTGGGGACTCCTTGGCTCTTGGACCAAGTTTTGATATCCTTTGGTCATGTTCGACCCATTTTGAGACTCTCGATAGGTCAGCTCAAGGTGGAGCTGTTTAAGAAGAGATCGCGGATCTCAACCCTTTAGGACAATTTTGAGATTAGGGTTTATGTAATCGGTATGGGATAAATCAGCCTACGAGTTTACCCATGTTTAGCCCATTTTGTAATGGCAAACAAGTAGCTAGGCCATGTAAGAAGGAGGAGAAAGAAGGTGATAAGTGCAACAGTTGCATGCCGCGGTATACCATGTGTTAAGACTTAGACAGCGCAAGGATTCTAGGAATCTTATGCGTGCGACCGTGTAAGAAGGCTTTGTGTTGTGACCTAACTCGTGGAAGGAGGATTTGGCGAAAGCGCATTATTATCTCCATTCTATCTGGATGGTTTTGAGGCTTTGCATAGTAAAGTGTTGAGACCTGCGTAACTAAGTGCAAGTGATTGCAAGAATATTGTGTGCTTAAACCCAGATCAGGGAAGGAGAATTTCCATGGTGGGTGCATGAAGATCCCATGTCCCATGGAGGGTCCTCGTGGCTCTATGCTTATATAACATTGAGAGAATATAATAAATAAGAGAAGAGTTGGTGGATAGCCCCACACTAGGGTGAACCCACGATATCATGTGTTATGGTTGCTTTGTGCATTCTCAAGTTATTGTCTTGTGTATGTAATTTAAGATTAAGTACAGTAATGAATGTTTAGATGAATCTAGTAAGATATCTTAGTGCTTGAGTGATGTGAATAAATGCTATATACGATATTTTTCCATGTGCTAAGTGCTAGATGTGTTAGATATGGTAGAATATTGCATTGTTATATAATTAGGGTTTGAATCTTAAATGAATAAGGGTTAATTACTGATGAATGTTAACCGCTATGCTTTGTTAACTAGTATAATAACAGATCCTCAGGTCCCACTTTGATCTAAAATTGAAGAAGACTTGAAACTTGAAAATATTGTAAAGTTAAATGTTATGTGTTTAAAGCAACATGATCAATTTGGTACCACATAAATAAGGATTACTTATGTAAAATACATATAGACAACAGTGGCATAAAACTTTGAACATCAGCACATAAACACACAACAACTTGATAAAGGAGTTCACCCCAATTTGGGCTACATCTCCTCCACTATTCAGCTTCCAATGGATCACACATTAAATTTCAAAGTGCTCAAAAAACATGCCTTTACAATTCTCAAAATGACAAACCAACTGCACCAATGGCTCAAGAGCGCCCCCAAAACCCCTGTCTGGTCTCTTTCGTCACCTCAATCGGTCGGAAAATGAGAAAGATATGCCTCCTGAAGCTCCTTCTCCAACTTTGTTGTCTCTGGTTCTACAATTCGCACCCTCGTTCTCCAAGCAAAACCTCGCGGCACATGCTCATTTGCGTAAGAACCTGCACTCAGAGGTAAACCGCAGACCGGTATTAAACCGGTAGGACCGTTAGGGTGCCTCCAGCCCCTAACCGCTTCGGCACTTGGTCATATGGCTCATAGGACCTTGGATTCGGCGAAAAAGGTGGTTACTCCATTGTATAAACGTGTAACTTCCCGCGCGTTCAAACCACCGGTCAAACCACACGCATATCAAAACTTTGGTCACGGTTCAATACCCCGCGCGTATGTTTATATCATATGCAAATTTTAATACATATACATATATGCATGGCATATATTGCAATCCAAAGTATGCATCGCCAGCCAACAATTTCACCATATATGGTCATATGTATTGTAATGAAACTATGGGTCGGGGCTTAAGCCCTGGCCCGCACCCTTTTACATATAACACATAATGCAAACATAAATATAGGTTTAATGGTATAACTAACAAGGAACATCGGGCGGCTTAATGGTTAATGGATTATTGTAGCACTTTGTGTTAGAGGTCCCAGAACCTCGTATTCCATTATTTTTACATAGCAATTATAGGCCAATCAAAGAGGGACACGCATTTCAAGCATTGGCCACGTAACTCCTCATATCACTCATTCGCTGCCAATAATAACACGGTCAACATCCGATTGACAAACTACTCAACCACAAAATCGGCACACATCTTCCTCTCAAGCACGCTTCCATGATGGTAATGATCTTCGCCACGTGTCCGTATTGCATCGCATTTTATTGTGTACAACAAGATCCCAATTTTTGCTTGTTTACTACTAACGATCTACATCTCCATAATGGACTCGGGTTGCTAAAGTAAATATACCGGAATCGAAGACGAGACGAATGCAGCTGCACTGCCGCATTCCGAAAGCACTTTGAAAATTGAGCAAAATTTGATCCCCGATCACACTTCCCCATTGGGAAGCTTTTGACCTCCAAAAGACTATATCACTATGTGAATATGAGGGTATAGTTCCCCACCCTTCCAACCTCAATCCACTTGGCCTTGCTTGATTCGGCCCCTTTAAGACCAACTCGCAATACCCATACTGCCTCGGGTTCGTGATCCTCCGGCCAAGTATGGTGTCTCCTCGCAGTCTCAAGTAGATACCCGCAAAAATCATCTATGGAAAGAATTTGAACATGCTCTCCTTTATCATTGATCAACGGAGATTCATACAACTTCAAATTCTCAACATTAACAACCGATACATCCGCATATATGGAGGCAAATCTAAACTTAAAGCATTGTTACCAATCTTGTCAATAATTTTGAAGGGACCATATCAATTGGTTTCAACTTTTTACCTTCTCTCCTTTAAGCCTTTCTTTGCTGATGTAAAGCCACACTTCATCACCAACTTCGAAACTCTGTGATCAACATGATGCTTGGAATGTCTCACTTCTTTGTACTTTGCCTGACTCTTCTCCAACCGCTCTTGCACCACCTCGGGATGTAATCAATTTGTTCAATGAACTTTCCCCGCCTCGATCAATATCATATTGCCCATCAATAGTACAATATCTTTCCCAAAGATGAAATCTAAAGGTGACGGCAAATAGCCAAAACATGTTCAAATGGCGCACGCTTTTAAGGGCCAAGAGTGCTTGGCTCGGATTAAAATGATGTCAACTTAGTGTAAAATGTTCATCCCAAAGTTTAGATGCTTGGTCGTAATATGCACGTAAGAAGATGTACAACCGCATAATTCACCACCTTTGTCTCCACCATCTATCCTCAAGGGATGAAAAGTTGTGCTCTTTTTCAACTTGGTGTCCACATGAGTGCCCACAAACTCACTCAAAAACTTCCAACAAATCGAGAATCCCGACCGTGAAATGATGGACTTGGGTAAACCAAAATGCACCCAAACATTTTGAAAGAACAACTGCGCTGTTTTATCGACTACCGTTACCTACTTAGTACAAGGTATCAAAATACACATCTTTGCTAAAACGATCAACCACAACATAAAGATAATCATGACCCTTTCTCAACATATATAGGAAAACCACTAACAAAATCCATGGAAATATCTTTCCAAGGGGCGAAGGAACTGAAGTGGAGTGTACAAACCCAACTTTCGACATTTGGTTTACTTGTAGCACTCAACAAACATCCCCTTATTATCCCAAACACTTTCATTCACTTAGGCCAAGAAGTGATTCTTTGCAAATTTAAGCATCGTCTTTCCTACACCAAAGTGACCAATAATAAGAGAAGAATGCACTTCTTTTATGATGTTGATTCTTTTCTCCCTGTGGAATACAACTTGCCAAGATGATACAAGAGATTATTATGCAAATGTTAATCCAATTCTTCAACATGGTTAGAGTGGCACAAAGTTTCATACACTTCAAAGTCAAGATTCTAAAGCATACTGCTCCACATAACTTTCATGCATTATAGACTCTGCTTAAGAATAACCGGCACTAACAATAGGCCTGAACATCATATCAACTACTTTGTTAAAATACCCTTTTAATACTTAATAACCAAATGAAATCATTGTAAGAAATCAAATCCATCCTAAGTGCCTAGCTTGTTGTAGCTTTGACTATGATTGTAAATATTGCAAAGGTTGATGATCTATGTATAATGGTTTCTTTTCCCAACAAATAATGCTTCCATTTCTTAACACTTTGAACCAATGCATATAATTTTTTATCATGTTGGATACCAATCACTTCAAGACCATTAAACGCTCCTGTAATGAAAAATAAATTACGCACCTATATCAAGAAATATCATTTATTGCATAATTACTTGCATCTGCCTCGATTTCAAAAGGTTGTCTTAAATTTGAAGTGCAAGAACCGGGCGCTGAACTCGGGATATTTTCTTTCAAAGTATCAAAGCCCGATGTTGTTTGCCTCCCCATTGAAACACTTTCTTGACACTTTTCACAAAGATGTAGTGGAGTCAAGAATGGATGAACAACATGATAAACTTTCTCCAAGATTGGGTTGCTCCCAAAAAACTCCTACCTCACACATTGTTGGGTCTGACCATTCCAAAATAACTTTAACTTTTGAAGGGGATCAATTTTTAATTCACCACCACCAACACTATGACCTAAGTAGATAAGCTTAAGTTTTACCAAATTCACATTTGGACAACTTCAAAACAACCTAGTTTTCCTCAAAACATCCAAAACAAAATTCACATGTTCAATATGCTCTTCATGAGATTTAATTGTTCCGTACCAGTCATCTAAGTAGACAATAACAAAATCATCCAAAAAGGCCTCAAGACATCATTCATCACTCTCATGAAAGTAGCAGTGCATTGCAAAGTCCAAAAGGCATTACCATCCATCTGCAAACCTTGCTTAGTCTTAAAAGTCGTCTTCCATGTGTCACCCTCAAGAATTTAACTGATGCTGATAACCACTTAGATCTAACTTAGTGAAATATTTTGCATCTTTAATTGATCAAGTAATATCAATTCATGGAAGAGGATAATGATTTTAATTGTTATCTTGCTCAAAGCCCTGAAATCAACATTCGCTTAATGCTCCATCCTTCTTTGGAACCAACACAATCGAATCCACATGGCTTAAGAACTTGGCACACTACCCCTTTGTCTAACAACTCCTAATTTGTTTTTTAATCTCAAGATTTTCCATAACCTGACATTCTATACATACCAATATTAGAAAGTGGACAATCTTGTTGTAACCGGGACTTCTCATGTTGATTCCCTTTCTGTGAGTAAGTAATCCCTAGGTTCTTTAAACATGTCGCTACACCGGGTTAACAACTTCAAACAATTTGATTTTAACTTGGTATCACAACCTGAAATGCTTCATTCTCCACATCATTTTTAGGTTTGATCATTAAGAGAACAAAGTTTTACTTTGCATTAACTAACCTCTTCATTCTGTCTCCAGACACGATCGATAAATTCATTTTCTTAGTGTGAGCTCACAACATACTCAACCCCATCTTAAACAAATGATACTTTGTTTTCCTGACGATAGAAAATAGCTTTCCGATCGCATAAATAAGGACTTCCAAAACAATGCCACATATATCCAACTAATCACATCCAACTCTACTTCATCAACAAAATTGCAGCTTATAGCTAACCTAAGTTTACACTTCCCTCGTTACTTGTAACTTAGCATTAATACATATCCAACCAAGAGGGTATGGCTTAGGATGTGGACTAGTTTCCAACTCTAAGTTTCTTTACAGCCTCTTCCGAAATAAGATTTGCTTGTGACCCCTAATCAAACAATGTATCAATCTTTGTTTGAAATGACCCCTTATATGAAAAAGTTCAATTCTTTGTTTTTCCCCGTTGATACATTGACATTTGCATTACTTGAAGAGCTAGTACTCTGTAAATAAAATTATTACCTTTGGTAACCCATGGCTGTGATCATCGTCTCATCACCAGAATCCTAACCCAAATCTTGTACACACAGAACCGCTCTCTCGACTCTTCCGTTGTTGCCAAACTTCTTGGTCTCAAGGCCGTGATGAAGTTTTTCTTTTCCAACAGTTGGTCGCCATCATACCATCCTTTTCACAAGGTTTACATGTGAACTTTTCACCTTCCTCTTCACAACAACATTCTTCCTCGGGCCATTGCCTTGAATTTATTCTTCCCTTTATCTCCCCGTCGATAAGTTCCTTTGAAACCTTCATGAATTTCATTCTTTCCCCGGGCTTCCAAATGAGTAGCCTGCATTAATATAATTTCCATATAAATTGCGGATTAAACATTAGTATAGTATGCCTCAAATAACTATGTAGCACCAATATATTTGAGTAATGTTTCCTGTGGAAGACCAACCAACTCCCAAAACCAAAGCTCGGCTCCTAAACTCCCGAGTGAAACTTTGTACATTCTCGGCCCTTTGCTTGTCTAAAATTCTACCAGTTGCCTTTTGTATATAAGCCAATGGATAAAATTGTTTTAATTGCTATTATGAAATCATTCCAAGAAAGCAAAATTTTCCATTCTTTTCATTTCCTCCCGTGTCTTAGATTCTTTTACCTCAAACAAGTGTCGAGCCATCTAATCTTAATGAAGATAACTGGAATTTTAGTTTCATCATCTTGAATCTTTTGTTCTCTAGAATAGACTTCAATTTGACGTGACCAGCTATCTAACTTCTTTTCAGCGTTAACTTCCATTATAAAGTGGCAACTCAACTTTTATATCAAGCTTTAATGAAGGAATTTTACAAGGAGTTTTTACCATGCCCATTGGGAAGCGATGTTTCAACTTTGAAGAAGAAGAAGAAGAAGAAGAAGATGATGATGTGATGGAGGAGAGGGTGGTGGAGAAGCACCATTCCCTCCATCTCTCACTGAGTCTTATCACCACCACCTCCCTTTATGCATTGAAGGGTTAGAGCCTTCACCCTATACATTATGTTCCATTCCAAAAAATATTCATCATGTTTCAACTCTATGATACCAGTCTGAGATCTTCTTCTTCAGTTGGAACATGTTCATGATCTTTTGGATGTGCCATGCTTGGTGAATGTCTCTCTCGCAACTCATGTGAATGAAACCGCTCTCCCTCGCCGGATAAGAACTTGGATCCACAAGGACCTTCTCCTCGTGAGTTTCAACCTTGTGAGCATCGTGTAGCAAAACTTGCAAAACAATCAAGTCTTCAAAACCACCGATACCAACTTGATCTAAAATTGAAGAAGACTTTGAAAAATCAGAAAATTATTGCAAGTTAAATGTTATGTGTTTAAAGCAACAGATCAATTTGCAAACACATAAATAAGGATTACTTATTTATGTGTTGCAAATTGATACACATAGACAACAACATAAAACATTGAACACGCCGACATTGAAATCACATACACAACTTTGATAAAGGAGTTCACCCTGCACTTTAAGACTCGGTCTAGCTTCCAATGGATCATTATTATTCAATTTCTCAAAGTGCTCAAAACATGCTTTACAATGCTCAAATGACAAACCGACTATTCCAATGGCTTCAGAGCATCCAAAACCCCCCGGTTCTGCCTTTTCAAGACCCGGGAACGCCAAAAATGAGAAAGATATTCTTGAAGCTCCTCTTCTCCAACTTTGTTGTCTTTGGTTCTACAATCTGCACCCTTTGTTCTCCAAACCTAGCACACACCAATTACAGCATAAGCAAACCTATGCATCTATTAAATCAACAAGACTCTAAGATAAACCATAGAACGGTTAGGGCTTCCAGCCTAACCGCTTCGCACTTGGTCATATATGGCTCATAGGACCCTGGCTCGGCGAAAGGTGGTTACTCCGTTGTATAACTGTGTAACCTCCGCGCGTTCAACCCACCGGTCAAACCACGCGCATATCAAAACTTTGGTCATGGTTCAATAATTCCCCGCGTGCATGTTTATATCATATGCAAACTTTAATACATATACATATATGAAATGGAATACATTGCAATCCAAAGTATGCATGCGCGCCAACAATTCCAGGCCAATATATATGGGTGAAAATAAATGAAAACTATTGGGTCGGGGCTTAAGCCCCAGCCCACGCCCTTTTAACATATACCACATAATGCAAACATAAATATAGGTTTAATGGTATAGCTAACAAGGAACATCTGGCGACTTAACGGTTAATGGAGTATTGTAAAGACTTTAGGTTAGGAGGTCCGGGGTTGAACCCCGCCTTCATTGCCTTTTACATAGCAATTATAGGCTAATCATCGAGGGACACATGGCACCCAAGCATTGGGCCATATGTGTCCTCATACTATTCGCCAATACAACACGCACAACATCTGATTGGACAACCACCAACCAATAAAACCGCACTACATCATCCCTTTGCCATGTCATCATCATGATGGTACGGCCCCGCCATCGCATCCCGCATCGGACTGCACGATGTGTACAACAAGATCCCAAATTTTGTCCGCTTGGTTTATGGACAGACGTATATCTCCTCCATAACGATTCTTGTTGTTTATGAAAGTAAATATTTCACCGGAATCGTGAAGACGACGAACGCAATGGCATCAAGCTTTCATCGTGTGATTCCGAAAGCACTTTGAAAATTGAGCAAATTTGATCCCCCTGGACATGCCCAGTTGAAAAAATTTGAGTCCCACA
Organism: Picea sitchensis; assembly: GCA_010110895.2. NCBI lineage: Eukaryota > Viridiplantae > Streptophyta > Pinopsida > Pinales > Pinaceae > Picea > Picea sitchensis. The sequence continues at coordinate 78,449 of SNQJ01S0011771.1, forward strand.
ACCACCCCCTACCTCTGCACCTCGTGAGACTTCATCCCTTTGAAGGTGTTTCCAAAAGGCCTAAGATTTAGGGTTTTGGCAGCGCTGTTGAAGCGCTGAACACTGGTCTACCCTTGTGCCAACAAGATGATAACTTTGAATTCTTAAAGCTTAGACTCAAGTAATCAGAATAAAAACATATCACTGATATTCTTTGAATTTGACTTTGTCCGAGCATTGATGTTTTACAATTTATCTTGATCTCATATACTTTGTCTTCATCTACAACTGCTATATTAAAGGTCCTCTTCTCAATATCCCTTACTATAAAACTACTATATCAAAGGTCCTCTTCTCAATATCCATTACTGTGAAAACAGAGTATTTTGAGAAGTCTTTTCCACTTCAAGGACTAAATCCCCCATCTCACCCAAAGCTATGTTTCACTTCTCCTCAAAGCATATTGTTTTTTCCAAATATTGTTTTGATTGATAAGCTTCCACAGATGTCTTATCAAAGATGTGTTTTTGTTGTCAGTTGTTATTGAGCTGCCTTCACTTGGAGCTTGCTTCCTTTCAATATCTACAAGTTGATTAAGGTTGGTTGTCATTGATGTCAACCCTCAAGAAAAGATCCCAGAGGCACAAAGGTTTGGGTAATGGACCCAATAGTGTTTGATGTAAATATGACTCATTATTCTTTTTCATTGTTGATAAGAAGTAACATGGATGAACTCCAAAGTGGTCCCCATGGTGAAAGCCTTCCCACTGAAGATGCTTTGTGGAGTAAGAGAGAACCCATGCTTAATTGTGGAATAATGAGGATGAAGGAAAGTGAATTTGTTAGGGAAAAATATCCCAGATGGATAGTTCTTTTCATGTCATTCGGTGGTATGTGGAATGTCACATAATTCTCACTCTGTTAGAGAGTTATGGCTATGAGAAGTTGAAGACCCCGTGCTTGGGTAATGGACCCAAGTTTGTTTGATGAGGGAATAAGAGATATGATATATTTCAGATAATACTCTTTAGCTCCATATGGATAGTACATCTCATGCCATTTTTAGTGGTATGTAGAACGTCACATAACTCCTCACTTGAGAGTTCTGGTTTCACGGGTTGGAGGACCCCTATATGTCATCTAGAAGCCCCTAAAAGGTCAAAGTAATCAAAGGGTTTAAGAGGATTTTAAAAGGTAAATAATAAAGTGAAGTGATGAGTGTATTATAATTCAAATTGAATAAAAAATAAATATTTCAATAATAATTTTAATGGAGAAATTAGAAGTGGAACCAACCCTAAAATAAGGAAAGTGGGGGCCAAGTGACCTAGAAGATGTGTTTTAAGGAAGCTACTGAGAGTATAAATAAGAGGAAAGGCTCTCTAATTTGAATCAAAAATTGAGAATATTGAATATCTATAGGGTGTATAAGGTTTAAAATGGGATATCTTAAGCTGAAATTTGAGGAAAGTGAAGCTGTTCAAGGTCAAAATGCAAGAAAGGATAAATCTTTGATGGTGCTTTCTAAGGTATGTTGTTTCTCGTGTCATCTCACCATTTTCGCTATAACATTTTTTCTATAATGATTCAAATCATACAATTTCTATGAAAGTGATAAAACCCATCCAAGTATCTGTGGTTAAAAATTCATAGTGTGGGTCGTTGTAGTTTGGGAGTTACACTCTGTTGAAATAATTTGTGGTTATTTGTCCCTAAACTATTAGTCAAAATCAAGTGTTTCGGTAAAAACGTCATAAACTTCATAACACATATCCAAATTTAGTGAGACAAATGTGTTATTAGGGTATAATCTTTATTATTCTATGTAATAGTTTCAGATCATTTCATTAAACATTTTATGGGCACGCTCTACAAGGTCGATCTCTAGAATGTTTAATCTCAAAGAAGGTGTGTGCCATTTTGCTATAACTCCTTTTCTCGAGGTTCCAAGTAGTTCCACTTGAGGAATTGTATAAAACACATTGAAGAACATTGTGTATCAGTTTCCAGATCTTTATACATTACAGGTTCAGATTTATGATTACTCAAGTTAGGGTTGTTGACTAATCCAAAACCAGGCATTTCGTGAGACTAAAGAAAAGTTTGATGAAAATGCAACTTTGTTTTAAAGTTAAGGAAGGTTTGCGTGAATGTGATAATACACCAAAAGTTTATTACGTAGCCAAGCAACCAGATTTGGATGATGAAATTGATGAGGGATTTTGGTTGAGTGTAACATGTTGAGTAATGTGTCGACAAGTAGTTGATGAGTTGGCTTAATACATGAGGTGGCTGGTTGATGATGTTGGTACATATTGATGAGTCATAGTTGATGAGTAGTTGACCCAAGAGATTGGTAATGCGACTTGGTTATTTGTAAATGTTTGTTGCATGGTTGATGCATCTGTTTAAGGTACAGGTTGATTATAGGTTGCATGGTTGATGAATTTGTTTATGGTATAGGTTGATTTCATGTGTTGGTGCATGGTTGATGCACTTGTTTATGGTACAAGTTGATTACAGATTGATTGGTTGAGGCAATGATTGATGCATGGTTCAAAACTTCATTGGTACAGTTTACATCAAGTATATCTCACAAAGGATAGTGGACAAAGTTGGTTCCATCATCTCACTTCTACTCGGTATGTGGATGGGGTAAGGACAGGCTGTAGCCACCTCCGGGTTGTAGCCGGAGAACATTGGGGGTTGTAGCCTCCTTCCGGGTTGTAGCCAGAGAATTGGGGAGTTGAGCTCCCCCAGCGTTGTAGCTCCGAGAACCAGGGAGGTTGGAGCCTCCTCTAGTTGCAAATTGGAAAACAAAGGAAGTTGGAAGCCCAATGAATGTAATTATTCAATACATATAAGAAAAAGCATTCCGTGGTTTCTCCTGATTTGGGTTTCAACGAAACACTGGTGTATTATGCATATGTGTGATTGTTTATTTATTAATTCTCATTATTGACAATAATTCTACATTGATATAAATTTGAAGAAAAGTATTATAATTACGCTATTACCCATTCACCCCCCCCCCTCTTAGTAATCCAACAATTGGTATCGGAGCAAGTTCCTTTAGAACCGGGCTTTAACCATCGGAAGGTAGATCATGGAGAGTACCCAACTTGTATAAAATGGAATAATTACTTGATGGACAAAAGTATGCTTTGGAAGCAAGGATGAAGGCATATATATACAGCACAGGGATTTCAAGTTTGCAATCAATTTTAGATGGATACACAAAGACCAACAGTTCAACACCAACAAGTTACAAAGCAAGAAACTCAAGAGAATAATTACAGCTTGCTAAATGCACTTTGAATGGTCTCAATGATGTACCAAAGGTAACATTGTAAATCACAAAGAGATTTGGGACAAGCTTCAAATATTTATTAGCGAGATTCAAAAGCCAAACAACAAAGCTTCAAACTTATAGGAGGCCTTCTGGCTCAACAACTAAAAATAAGGGAAGATGAAGATATCACAAATTTCTACTTCTACGAAATGATGAAACAATGAATGCAATCATATGTGGATTGGGGAGAATAAATTGAAGAATCTCTGTGAATTGTTCAAAAGGTACCAAGATCTCTTCCTATGATTCAACCCTCAGATATCAGCACTAGAAGAAAGATCGGATCTAAACCTCAATAAGCATGGATGAACTCCATGAAATCTTCACAGCATATGAGGACAGAACCAAACAGAAAATCCGTGATGTAAAATAAGCGTACCAAAGAATCCAAAAGATCAAAGCAAAGAAAATGAAATAAGAAGAATATAGCAAAAGAGTAAAGGATCGCCCTGTAAGGATGATGAAGAAGTGTCCAACTACAAAAGCACCTAACAAGGGAACCAACGGTAGGTACAGAGGTAAGCCTCTTTAATTTGTTTTAATTGGTGACTGGTATTAATACTTTGCTAACAAACTCCCATAAGAAAAAAAAGAGAAAATGATGAAGGTTACTCAAAAGGCACAAACATATAAAGGTAAAGAACTACAAAGAAAGTTTTCAGAAAAACTTTGCACTAAAGAAGACATCTCATCATCATCGAAGGAACAAGCCAAGAAAGTGACAGATGGGAGATTTTTATTCATGGTAGTAGAAGACTCGATAAAGAAGACTCAAGAAGAAGAATATGAAGAAGCATATGAAGAAGAAATTAGAGAGGCAGTACACCTCGAAGAATTAATGAGTGCCATGAAGCACGTAAGGAAAAGAAGAAAAAACAAGAAACTACAAGAAGAACTAGATAAGAAAAAGCTTAATCAAGAACTAGAACAACCGATTACAAAATTGAAGGTTCAAATAGAAGCAGATAAAGAATCAAGAAGCACTCAAAGAACAACTAAAAGGAAAGCACGGTATCAACGAAACTTGGAAGCAGATTGTCACACTAAGAAAGGATATTCAAAAAGAAAAATATGCGTAATATCTCAAAAGTTCCTGGATGACACTATTGAAGGCCAAAAATATTATCTTGACAAGTCCTGACTTGAATAATCAGATAGAAAAGGAATCAAGTTCCAAAAAAATAGAGCAAGAAACGAATCCAAAATGCTATGTAAACAATCAAAGGATAAAACGATATATGAAGATTACAAAGTAATACCCCTCCAATCGAGAATTCAGATTTAATAAAAAATAGATAGACAGCTCCTCAAGAAGAAGAAGGATTCATAAGAGCACCTCCTTCAAAAGATCTTCAACCACTGTGCATCAAACTATACTTTTGGTTTATGTTATGCTTGTAATAATTTTGACATAAAGCTGTAAATTGCGGAGCTAACAACATGAACAATAATTACTTTGAGAGCCATACACAAGTTAAGCTACTCAAAACACCTAGTGAAACATTATAGAAAAGTTACAATGTGTTTGAATCCTTGAGCACCTAATGAATGTTACAATGTAACAATTTTGGACACATGGGTCAAAAATTGGGTGAATGACATTTCCTCCCAAAGAACCTCAACAGAGTCAAAGCAAACAAGAATCTCAAAATGACATGGATAAGAGCAAGATCAAGATAGCAATGAATAATGCAATAATCAGCCTACAAGCTAAACATAAGAAATGTGGTAGGTATGTTGACAGTGGGTGTTCAGTAAAAACACATGACAGTGATAGAGACAATTTTCTTACACACGAGAGAAAATAGATGATCAGTCTCCTTTGGAAATCATTCATCCAAAATCATTGAAAAAGGCACGTCAATTGGGAACAAGAATGAAAAGGCGTAAAATGTTCTACTAGTAGAAGATATGAAACATAATATTTTAAGGTGAGTCAAATGTGTGACCAAGGTCGATAAAGTTACTTTCGATCCACAAAAAGTGTGAGATAAGAAAAGAAGGTTCAGGAATTGGTCGCCAGTTGCATAAACTTCAAGCAACATATATGTGTTAAGTTTAAATTGGAAATGAAAAATGTTGCCTAGGAAAGGAAGATGAAAGTTGGCTAGCGTAATAAAGAATGGGTCACATCCATTTGATAACCTTGTCAAAGTCAAAGAAAAGAAAAGCAAATTGCAGAAATACCATATCACTACAAACCAACTAACACTTTATGCTTACTACAAAAGGAAAACAAACAAATACGAAGTTCAAATCAAAGGAATATTCAACAACAAAACCATTGGAAATTGTGCATATTGGTCTAGTTCGACCAACTTCAACAAAAGGATTAAAAGGTGAGATACTTCTATGTTATTAGTTGATTATTATACAAGAATGATTGCAGTTTGTTTTCTCTCTAAGAACAAATCAAGCTTTTGAAAATTTCAAAGATCTACAAGGAAATAGTTGAAATGAGATGGATTCAAGAATCAAATGCTTATGATCTGATAATGGAGGAGAATTCACCCTTCAAAGGAATTTATGGACTACCTGCGAGCAATCATGGAATAAAAAGACACCTCCGCCAGGACACCTCAACAGTAATGGAGTTGTTGAAAGAAAGAATAGGACAAGACAAGAAATGGCTCAAACAATAATAAATGATTACAAATTGATGACATTTTGACACAGTAGTAGTGCATACACGAGTTCACATTCAAAATAGAGTAATGCCCTAAACAACATCGATAAAACCCATAATGAAGCCATGGAAACGAAGACCACAAATGTGAACCACTTCGTGAAGTTTCTTTTGGAGCCAAATGCTACATCAAAAGAGAAGATGGCGAATGGGAAAGCTCTGACTCTCGTGTAGACAAAGGAATACCTCTATTGTTTACTCAAGTACAAGGAAAGCATACAAGTAAAGCCATAAATCTAAGAATAAACAAGTTGTGGAAAGCATCACGTAACAATTGATGAAACAGCATACCCTTAATCAAAAGAAAGAAGAAAACAAATCACCGGAACAACTTTGAAGAAGAAGATGAAAAGAAGAAGAAGAGGAAGATGAAGAGAACTGGATGGTGAAGTAGAAGAGAAAGTTCAGCAAGCATCTCCAAAGACACCTACAAATCGCGAGTACAGAAGAATAATCCTCGACTGTGATTATTGGAAACAAAGATGTTTGAGACTAGAAGAAAAATTTGTTCGCCAAAACACACCTAGCACCCCCTTATCTACACTGAACTAAACCGCTTTGAATAAGCCGCATGGGATGAATTTTGGAATATGGTCATGGATGAAGAATTGATCAAATAGAGAAAAATGACACTTGGGAACTGTCCCAAGACCAAAGAATAAGAATGTGATGGGCAAATAAAATGGGTTTTCGTGAATAAATTGAATGAAGATGGACGTTTCATGAAACAGCCAGATTGGTAAGGTAAAGGATATGCACGACAGAAGGAATCAACTTTGAAGAGACATATGCCCCAGCCAGTTTAATGGAAGCAATTCGCTTTCTTTTAGCTTATGCATGTCTAAAAATGTTAAAGTATTAATGCATTTGGACGAAATCATCTTTTCACCGGGGAACTTGAAGAAGAAGTCTAAGCATTGAACAAACGAAGATTTCAGTTGTCCGAGAACACAAACTATGTATGTAAATTCAAAAAGTCGCATGGTCTTAAAAACAAGCTCTTAGGAGCATGGTGCACTGACCGGATAAGTATCCAGTCGGCTGTGGTCTTAAAGGAAGTGCGCATAACAACCTCTACATCAAGGTAAGTCAAAGTAATATTCTATTAATTGAAGTTTATATTGATGATATTACTTTTGGAAGAAATGATGACAAAGCTGTCGAAATTTGCAAAAGACATGCGAGTGAATTTGAAATGTCATTACTTGGAGAACTATCCCTTCTTTCCTCGACTTCATATGCATTAAAGAAACCAAGGAATTTTTATTTCAAACCAAGTATATCAAAGAAAATCTAAAGAGGCTCGAAAATGGAAGATTGCAACCAGCTATTTCACCCCATGCAAACCCGGGGCCTGGTGTTGAGCAAAAATGATGATTCAAAGTCTATAGATCGAGGAAATATAGGTCAATGATCATAAATCCACTATATGTGATAGCATCCACGGATGTAATGCGTGTAGTTGGATGTGTGGCACGATTTCAAGAAAGACCAAAGGAACTGCTATGTATTAGCAAGTAGCAGGAGTCGTGATATCTCAAAGGAATAGAAGAGTTTGGATTATGGTATCCAAAAGGAAAAGATCTATCACTTATGGCCTACACTGCATGCAGATTGGGCATTTTGTATTGATGACCGGGATGAAGCACCATGGTTTTGTCACTGAAATGAAAAGCTGCACGTCAAGCAACAAATCATCCCTACCTGAAGGCATAATTTCATGTGCCCTTGGATGAAACAAACTTGATGATATACATGTTGAGTATGATGAGCCCATCTCCAATATATTGTGATAATACAAGTGCTAATAAGATCTCAAAAAAAACTGGTGATGTGCTCCAAGACTAAGCAATATTCCAATCAAGTATCACTTTCTACCGAAATAGGTTGCAGAAAAGAACATCGTGAGTTGAGTATGTGAGCAATGTAAGAACAAGTGGAAGACATCTCTACAAATCTACCTACCTATAGCCTTGAATATCTTTGCCAAAGACTCTGTTACTTTTACCCAAAATGAATTTTGAAATGCTTATATCTTATATGTCTTAGGATACCAGGGAAGCACCATAAGAGGACAAGATGTCAGGGGGAGCAGCCCCGATGGGATGACACTGCCATTGATGACAAGGGGGGAGACATCGTGATGCAAAGGACAGAAAATGGTTTCGGGGAGCATGCTGAGTGATAAGGATTTCAGTTGTTGAATGTAAGTGTTGCCACCAATGCCAAAGGGGAGATTGTTGATTAAGGTTGGTTGTCATTGATGTCAACCCTTGAAGAAAGACCCAGAGGACAAAGGTTTCAAAATGGACCCAATAGTGTTTGATGTAAATATGACTCATTATTTCTTTGTCGTTTGGCTAATAAGTAATATGGATGAACTCTAAAGTGGTCCCTTTATGGCATAACTTTAAGCATGCCCCTCACGGGAAGACACTTTGTGGAGTATGAGGTTCCATGCTTAATTGTGGAATAAATGAGATGAAGGAAAGTGAATTTGCCAGAGAAAACATCCTAGGATGGATAGTTCTTGTCATGTCATTTCCTGGGTAGCATGTGGAATGTCACATAATTCCTCACGGTTAGAGAGTTATGGCCATGAGAAGTTGAGACCCTAGGTCAGTAATGGACCCAAGTTTGTTTGATGGGTAATGGTAATGAGTTATGATATATTTTCAGATAATACTCATTCATGGAGGTACATTTCATGCCACTTTTAGTGGTATGTAGAACGTCACATAACTCCCCACGGGTTTGAGAGTTATGGTCTTACCGGGTTGGAGGACCCCTATATGTCATCTAGAAGCCCCAAAAGGTCAAAGCAATCAAAGTGGTTTTAAGAGATTTTAAAAGGTAAATAATAAAGGAAGGATGTATACAACCAAAGTGAATACAAAATAAATTATTTCCACAATAATTTTAATGGAGAAATTAGAAGTGTGGACCCAACCTAAAATAAAGAAAGTGGGGCCAAGTGACTCATAAGATGTTTTAAGGAAGCTAATGGAGAGTATAAATATGCAAGGCTCTCATTTGAATCACACTTGAGAATATTGAATATATATAGGTTTCTGAGGCTTACAAATTATATCTAAGCAGAAATTCTGAGGAAAGGAAGAAAAATAAGGCCGAAATGCAAAGGAAGGATAAATTCTTTGATGGTGCTTTCTGGTTGCATGTTATTTTCGTGTCATCTCACCATTTTCGCTTATAATGTTTTATATAATGATTCAGGATCCTGAAATTTATATGAAAGTGAGAAAATATATCCAAGTATCCGTGGTTAAAAATTCAATTTGTGGTCATCGTTTTATTTTGGGAGTTACACTCAGGAAAATAGGGTTTGTAGCCAATCATAAAACTAGTCAAAATCAGGCTCTGAGTAAAAACATCATAAATTATTCATAATAGATCCAAATTCCATGAGACCAAATGTGTTGGTTAGGTTACAATATAAAGTATTCCCATTTAACAAATTTCATCATTTCATCAAACATTTTGTGTGGCGATTCTCTGCCAAGGTCGCCTCTTAGAATAAAGGTTAATTCAGCAAGGTATGTCATTTTGCTATAACTCCTTTTCTCGAGAGGTTTTTCATAAGAGTTCTACTTGGAGGATTTGCATAAAACAAAATGAAGAACATTGTGTATCGATTTCATACAACTCATTAATATGTGTTCAAAGTTATGATTACTTCCAAGTTAGGGTTGTTGACTAATCCAAACTAGGCATGTGAGAGTAAAAAAAAAGTTTGATGAAAAATGTTAGTCTATTGTTGTTAAAAGTTAACGGTTGGGTTTGCAAGAATGTGGACCTCATATACACCAGTCTATTATAGAGCTACAAATCAGTCTTTGGATGATGAAATTGATGAGGGATTTTGGTTGAGGTACATGCTGAGTATCGGTTGAGACAGTAGTTGATGAGTTGGCGACATACATGAGGTGTATAGTTGATGATGTTGGTACATATTGATGAGTCATAGTTGATGAGTAGTTGGATAGATTGGTACTCGCACTTGTTTATCTTACTGTGTTGGTGCATGGTTGATGCAATTTGTTTAAGGTACCAGTTGAGTTACAGGTTGGTGCATGGTCATGCACTTGTTTATGGTACTGTGTTGATTACGTGTTGGTGCATGGTTGATGCACTTGTTTATGGTACATGTTGATTACGCATTGATTGCAGTTGAGGTACGGTGCTGATGCATGGTCTGTAATTTCATTGGTACAAGTTTACGAGTATATCTCATTGCAGTTGATAGTGACAGCTGGTTCCACTATCTCTACTTCTACTCGTGGTGGCAGATGAGGCAAGGACAGTGGTTGTAGCCACCCTCCGGGTGTAGTCAAGAACACTGGGGGTTGTAGCGTCCTTCCTCGGGTTGCATCCATAGATTTGGGAGTTGGAGCCACCTCAAAGTTGTAGCCCCAGAAACTAGGGAGGTTGGAGCCCTCCAGCTTGCAGCTAGGAAACAAAGGAAGTTGGTGCCTGAATGTAATTCTCAAGACATATAAGAAAAAGCATTCCATGATTTTCTCTCACTTTGGGCTCAATGTAAAACACTGGTGTACCGTGCATATGTGTGATTGTTTATTTACACGTCATTATTGGATAATAATTCGCATTGATATAACATTTGAAGAAAAGGATTATAATTACGCGACACTGACCACCACCCCTCTCAAGAATCCAACATACGCTGCTAGTACCACTCTCCACCATATCCATATTCACTTGTTCTTTAGGCTCTTCCTCTAAATCCACTATATGTGGGCACTGTGTAATCTTCATCTTCTTAGGGGCAGTCTGTTGATCACTAGTGCACATGGCCTATGAACTCCCTTCTTGGATATGATTTTGATGTGGATCATATATCTCTACCCTCTACCTATGCAAAACCAAAATATTTGAGCTTTACTTGAATCTAAGATAAGAATGATATATTTCTGACAATGAAGGGTCCAATGATAAAAAGGAATTTGAGGTTGGAGGCTTCGTGCAATTTCAAGAAATGCTTTGTCTCAGAGCATGATTCGTTTCCTCATGAATTCAAGGGAAAATATTCTGGGGGTCGAAAAAATAGGCAACAGTAAGGATTCATGATAACCATAAACCCAAATTACTATTGAATGCATGAATAGTACCCTTAGTCCCCCACTCTTTTTTCTGTATTTGGCTATAGATAGCTCCTCATATCATCCAAAACTCTGGGTAGGTTGGTGTTGAAAATCAAACTGTAAGACCTGGACATGACTTTGTTGATGAATATGAGAAATGTGATCCTTTTACACTCAGCTAATATAAATGATGCTTCAGGGAATTCTCTCTTATTTGTCTGCAGGAAAATCTTCAGCAAATAGGTGTAATATCTAAAATTCCTTAGAGAACAAAAGTTCACTAGCTGTTTATGAATGTTATCATCTATGAATTAATCAAAGATGATGTGGAATAACAAACCAGACTCTTACTGAAAAAATGTCAACAGGAAACCCAACATGAATTTTGTTGGCATTGGAAGTCACCCCTGGATTACAGCAGAGGTAAGCCCAATACCCATCAGTTATTTATGTCACAGGTTGGATGTTGGTTTGAATGTGGTTGGTCGATGGCCAAAAATCAACAACATGAAATATGTTCAACACAGAACTGGACAACAAATGCATAGGGAAGTGAGGGCCACATTAACTTCAGTCAAGAAATCGAGTTAAAGAGAGAGAAGAGGGAAGACTTAAGAGAAGGGTGTAGGAAACTGTTGTAGGCATCAGGCTTTCCAGCATCTCATAGAAGAAAACCCAAGCTCAAGAGCATTCTT
>SNQJ01S0011772.1:27089-40414 GCA_010110895.2 Picea sitchensis
TCTTCGTCTCTATTGTGGGAGCCTTCTCCCATCTCTTGGTGAGTCACCATTTTCTGCGTCTGTAAATTCCCGCAGATGATCGTCCGCTTGTGTGAAAAGAAAAACATTGGTTATTAGTCAAGAGTTAAATTACATTTTATAACTTGTGCATAAATTTATAACTCTTTCACATGCATACAAAGTCGGGTTCTCGTTTCCAAGTTTTAATACTGGACAAGAGAGTTAAGTTAGGGGGTTACTCCTCATAGGAGTATTTCGAATGGAACTTATGCGCAACTCGTTCATGAGCCCAATCAGGCCGAGTGTTGTAACCATGCTCTGATACCAATTTTTCACATACCCACTACCTCAATCAAATTTTTTTGGTCTTCTGCTGAATTAGATCCCCCCAATTACCTACGGAGGCCTAGCACAAGCTAGCTCTTTCTCTCTCCCCGTTCCCATGTGGTCCCGGATCATGGTCATAGTTCGAATAATCGCAGTGCCTCTTTATATTTCATGCCTCGGTGCTACAGGGGTGTAGAATCGTTCAACTCTGCAACTGTCGAACCCCGACAGGGCTAGCGTCCAACCAATAGGGACAAATCCCAACAGGGCTAGAGAACAGCCAATGAGGACAGGCCCCACCGCATAGTTAAGTGGAATACAAGTGGAAGAGAGGGAAGTGTGACACAGTAGTTGACAGGATAGGAGGGGGCCCCACTTCACATGCCACACTATTCCAGACCACCCCCCCCATTAAAGGCAGAATGGAAAAGGGGGTCCGGAATTCACCTGAGAATCGTTGATCAAGGTGAATTAATATCAACTGTTTGGTAGTTGCACGTCTGATTCCAGACCCCCCCGCCCCCACCGCTAAAGACAGAACAACAAGGGGGATCCGGAATGAAAATTCAGCTGTAGATCTGGGCGAGTGGATTATGGTCGTCCAAATATGCTCGTCACTTACCCTAAGGCACATTCACGCCCCGGCTTAAAGTTGACGTCTCTTCTACACATCTAACGGTCATTATAGGCCCTGAGGTTCTCGAAGGAATTCTCGTTTGTTCATCGGGATTTATCATCATGAGAGTCCAAACTCTCGATCACAGGGCTCCCGAATTCTTGATCCCCGGTTTCCTGATGTGGCTAATCTTTTGACACGTAGCCTCCGTAAATTTGATCGGTCCAGATCTGTCCCAGGATTTCCACCATGGAAATTCCCGATCTCTCATCATCAGGATTCCTGATTCCACGATTCTTGATTTCTCAAAATGGGTAATCTTACGACACGTGGCCTCCGTCATTCAGACGTCTCAGATCTATTCCAGGGTTTTCACCATGGAAAATCCTGAACTCTCGTCATCAGGATTCTCGATTCCACGATTCCCAATTTTCCAAAATGGGTAATCTTACGACACGTTGCCTCCGTCATTCGGATGGCTCAAATCTGTTTCGGGGTTTTCACCATGGAAAATCTTAAACTCTCGTCATCAGGATTCTCGATTCCACGATTCCCGATTTCCCAAAATGGGTAATCTTACGACACGTGGCCTCCATCATTCGGACGACTCAGATCTATTCTGGGGCTTTCACCCCTATACACTGGGGTCTTAACCCTCGAGTAACTCCTGACAGATCCAATGACTGTCGGGTTTTCCAGCTGATATCTGACGGCTCAGATTGGTTCCTACCCATGCATTCTTCCATGACTCCCTGGACGTGGAAAAATCAATGGTCCAGATACTCCCATGGACCTTGGAGATCTATGGTTTGGAATTATTCGTTGTCCACGAAGACACAGAAAACAAAGGGGTAAGGCATTTAACACCCTACTTACTCCTACCAATCTAACAATCATGCGTGACCACAGGTTTCCTGATGGAATCTCGTCTGTCGATTAATACCTATCAGGGTTAAGGAACTTAACACTCCATCTTCTTATTCTGATCTGACGGTCATGAGTGACCACAGATCTCCCGATGGGATCTCATCCGTCGATTCGATACTTCATCGTTATACTGCCATCTCATGTTTTCAAGAGGATCGTTCCTCCCCCTGCAGGGTTGCTAAGGCCTTACGCCTTCACATTCTCTTTCCCAATTCTTGATGGATTTTCAATGAGGGTATCTCTATGGGGAGGTTCACCCAGGGTACTATTTGAGGAGGATAAGGGTATCATCCTCCCGAGAACCAGACGTGAAGTATGAATTAGATCAATACACATATAAATAACGATTCATGAGGACATAGGCCATACGTAGTCTTTCCATACAAATATACAACTACTAGTACTGATCAAAATACCATACAGACATTCTTATAATGAAATCATTCACAATTTCACAGCTTATGAGCATATTTATCAGAATACATATATTTCAATATGCCAAAGGAAAAACACTTATCATAAAGTAACACCAGTGGTTGTGCAATTGTTGAGAGGGGTGCTCGTTTCCACCCAACCATAGGCTCAGCGACTCCCAGTGGATTTACCACTAGCCACCCCCGAGCTGAGACCACGATGTTGTGGGACTGCGTCTCTGTCTGCCAGTGACCAGGAGTGAAGGTTACTCTACTTCCTCTCTGCTATCACTCCCTTTGCATGTTGCCAGAGTTCTCTTCTTCCCCTCGCGTCTGCCCCCCTAATCGCTTCTACCCCACGCCTCATCCTCTTGCGAGGTTGCGTGTGGCACAATTTCACTTGCACTAGTCAGTCATGATGTCTCTGTGGATGGGCGGTTCACTTCCCCATCCCTCATTAATTCCTAAGGAGCCATCAACCTGCCAGCCTGCAAGACATTTAATCTGGGGCCAGCGAGCTGCTTTTGGTTCTCCGGGCCAGTGAAGTCCAAATACGGTATTAATTCTTGGTGGAAGTTAATGCCACTTTTCTAGGTGCCTTCCACCACCATCGTGGTCTCTTTTTATGCACATCCCCTCTCAGCAGTCCTGCAATATAAATTCATAATGTTATTCACATTCATTGACCTTTTCCATAAGGTCCATTTACATCACATATTCACATTCATGAGTTTTCCATAGTTCTGGACAGTCCAGTTATTTTTACAAACTGGGGGAAACAGGGTGTTACATGGAACCTTGGTATACACTACAGGGGAGTGCCAATTAGAATAATGGCGCCCTAGTGTGAACTGCAGGGGAGTGTGAGTTTCTGAAAAGAACAAAAATGGCTTCTAACATCTCAAACTTAGAAGAGAAATAATCAATGTCCCTGTAAACTCTTCAATGAGGAATAGGGAAGGGGAAATAAATCAAAAAGAAGCATAAAAAATGCAATATCTAATCACAATCAAAGGGTTCAATACACAAATAGAGGAAAAACTTGTCAAACTCCTTCCCCAATAGAGTCGACATTTTTCTGTTGTGAGAAATATTACCCTGGGGATAGGCTAAGATCCCCTTTGAACCAAGACTCCTACCTTTGGTCCAAATATTGAAGTTAACAATTTGTTACTACTTTCTCTATATATCTTAAGTCAATCAATCAAGCAAAAGAGAGGAAGGATGGGTCATACCTTGTTGTGATGTTCGTCCTCACTACTCCAATTCTGATGCTTCATCTCCAAGTTCCTCAATGCAAATCAAATACTCCAAATAGTAGAAAAGGAACTCTTTCTCCTACTGTATATGATTATATAAATAAAATCTATCTATAAAGAGTGAAATGACAATAGACAATAAAATGTAGAACACATGAACTTGAAGGGAATAGGCCAAGTTCATATTAATTGGAAAGCCAAAAAAGGGACCTTAAAAACATGAATGATGATGTAATCACTTCTCCAATAAATCCTATTCCATCCCTTGCATGAATATTGACATCAAAAGGTTGATGGTGCCTCCATAATCAAAGGTTTGGTACCTCTACTATTCCCCCCTTCATCTTGGAAATACCTTCAATATATAGGCTTTGAGAGGTGCAACCACCATGATAAAATGAAGGATATGGTTGAGAATATGGATACTTAAGTTGGGATTTGGATCCTAATATAGAGCCATAGCATAGGTGTAGAACACAACCAACCTCATCCCAAGAGATCTGACCCTTAGTAAAAGGTGGGAGATCCCTTGATTTCCTCTAACTAGACTGGTGCTCCCCCATAGTTGAACACAGGGCTCCATCCTATAAAATAGTTCTCTCCTAATATGGAAAGGGGGAACCACCCCATGAAGTTACACTCCCCCATCATGGCTAGGGGGTGATACCCTTCGTAAATGCCTAAAACAGGACAATTTTCCAATAAAAAGGTATGTTTTGATTGTCATATGATTGGGCTTCTTCTTACAACATGACTTAGGGATTGTGACAATTATTTTCATGGTGTCAAGGGGTTGATACACTTAGAAAAGTGAATGAAACACTAGATAAGGTGCATACGACACTTGCGACAGTACATAAGACACTTGACAAGGTGCATACATCACTTTACGACACTTGCAACACTTAGGGTGTGACACTCAAGTGTGACATTTTGGTGTGTAACAATTATAAGTTTCATTTTTCAAGAATCTAAAATGAAATGAGCTTCACTTACATACATTTTGAATAAATAATAGCTGCTAAAATGAACACTAAACTTAAAATTTACTAGACATTGTTTCTAGGGTTCACCAACAATTTTAGGGTTAGGGGATTAGATGACAATTGGAGAGATAACTCTCCAAGTCTACTAAAAAAACACAGTACTCTGAGATAGGGAGAATAAAATCCAACCGTCGTATAATTATAGATGGGATCCTCATATATCATAAGAGTTAAAAATGAGGTCACGTAAGGAAGAGTTGAAAAGAGAAACCCTCTAAGGCTTGACCAAGAATTGTAGAGAGATCATATTTTGAGGGTTTTTCTCGTACCCATACCTCCTTGATAGGAGGTGCTTTAGAAGCTTCGAGATTTGTTACCCTCCCTATATTTTCAATCTCGATGGTCAATTGTACCCTCGGAAACTGAATACGAGTTGGTATCCTTAGTTTATTTTCCTAGGTATCTCAAAGATGACAATGAGGGGTTCCCTATGGTACCTATGGTAGACATCGTATCATGATATTAGTACCCATGGAGGTTACCCTATGAAGTGAGGGTTACCTGCACTGGGTAGGGATGGAAAGTGGAGGTTGGGGTAATTGATTCTCACTCCTTCATTCATCATTCTCAAGACTTGATCAATCTGTGCTAGATTTCGAAAGGTCCCTTTCCACTTTATCATTACTTTGAACTCAATACCTTATCCACCCAGGTTGAAGTATTGAAGAAGTTACATGTTTGCGATGTTTCTCCTAGGAATTTTTAGTGGAGTGTTTCTTTGTATAATTAGCATTAGGTTGTGTCTGTATCACCTCTCTTTTATCACTGACTAAAATAATTCGACCAACCACTCTACTAGTCAGGAATCCCCCCTGATCTTTCTCTTGAAAGTGTGGAGACGCCTCCTAGAAGGAATGGTTTTTTATACCACTGGCTTGCCAAATTCAATGCGTGATACTTTTTTACACATGAACAATCCCGCAAGGGACGAAACTATGCATAAGAATGTTATGGCCAAAGTTTCTGAGGATACAAACCAAGGGACCTCTTCCCAATGAAATTCTTGTTCTTTTCCTTTCCTTGGAAATGTCGATTCCCCCTTGATGACCACTTTGAACATTCTTGGGTTGAATGTAGGACTATTGGTTTGGTTGTGGACCAATTTGGATGTCCCAAATGCTAGGTTTCTTAGATAATCACCTTATTTCATATACATCGAATGGATGTTGATCCTTTATGTTATGCATCGATGAATTCTACTTATCCTCCTTGTCCCCGTTCTGTTGAAACTCTAGCTACTAGTAGTAAGAATAAGTATAAAAGTAATAGGAAGAGGAAGACTAAGAAGAATAAGTCACCAACCTTTTCTATACATGTTGGAGAAGTGCAACTAGCCACTACTAGTCACAATGGGATCAATTCCAGTCACTAGGAGTCGTATTGGCATTATTTCACCAACCTGTGTGAGTCATGATATATATTTTCAACCGACCGTTGCAAGTGATGATAGGGAAAAGATCCCAATACTTTCAATTCATAATGCAATTCAACAACCAGCCACTACAATTCATGCTAGGAGCATGAAACCAACCTTCGTAAGTCATGTTGGAAACATCTTTCTAACCACTACAAGTCATGTTGGGAGTGGGAAACCAACCTATGCTAATCATGCCAAGAGAAACCTACTAGCCCCTGCAAGTCATGTTGGGGGATTGAATCTAGTGATTGACAGCCATACAAGACAAATATCACCAACATATGCAATTCATGGTTGGATCGTGGCATTGACCACTGCAAGTCATGCTTCAGGAGTTGATACTATTGAGAAGCCGAGATGAATATGACATAATCCTAAGTTATCTTGTAATCTTTGAAAGGGAGATCACCTTAATCATGTGTGCCCTACTATGCCATAGGTACAAAGAGAGTGGTCCTTTTCTGATGACCCTTCTAGCTATAAGTCATATTTGGTTTCCCTACAACCTATTCAACCAATGGTTGATGAAGTGGTCATGATGATGAAATCTTCGGCTGATTCCACTCTTATTTTAGAGAAATATGTGTCTCTTGACCATATTGTCTCACATCCTTTTGAATTAGTGGCTGAGGAGGTGGACGTTTTGATGTGATCTTCAACTGATCCCACTTTTATTTTAGGGATTTAAGCATCTTTATAATATACATTTAGCCTCTACATTTCAATAAATTTTAAAAAAGGGGGAATTCTAATATCTTTAAGTATGCTCCCTCCAAGTCCTAGGATGGTTTCCTTTGATTGGAATGATCTTATTGAGCCACACGTTCCTTCTTATGCACCTTTCCAGATAATGGTTAAAGTTAAATCAATAAGGATTTACTGATGTATTGTAGATGAAGGATCCTCTGCAAGTGTTTTATTCTCCTCGACTTGGAAATATTTTCTTTCTCCCAATCGTGTGCTAGCTACAAGTGAGTTGTTGGATTTCAACAGAATACCTAGTGAATATTTGGGAATTTATCCTCAATTTCCTATTACGTTAGGTGGGAGGACTATCTTAGTTAATATTTTAGTGGTGTCAGGCCCATTCGACTTCAATATGCTTCTTGGGCATGATTATGTTTATGCTATGAATTATGTGGTGACTATGCTCTTTTGTGGGATGTATTTTCCTCACAATGGAAGCATTGTCACTATTGATCAACTTTCAGTTGATAATCACCATCCTAACAAATTTAGCTCACATTTCCCATTTGTATCTTCCTAGTGTTCGAGTAGACTCTCCCCACCACGGGTGAATTATTTGGATTCTTATCCTCGATGTTCAATTTATTTTGAGAAGGATCCTTTACAGTTATGTTCTCCTTCTCGATACAAGGTCTCAGTAGTTGACCACGTGGTTTATATAATGAGCGTATGGGGGCATTTGCTTCCCCCTATTGGTGTGAGCAATTTGGTGCTTCCCCTTAAGTCTGATATTACTGTTTATGATACGTTGAGCCCTAGTATTGGTGAGTTTTTTAGTCTTGGTTTCTTGGATGTTGAATTTCCTTCAGATGAGGCTATCCTCGAAGGTATGACTATGGATTTTCGATATCTTCCTAAACTAAAACATTTACAGGTTGGTTACCGAGGAAACCCTTAGCCTAATCCTAGCAATGGAATCTACTTGAAGAAGTACTATGCATAAGTCATAATTATTTGCTATTATATATACATATTGTACTTTTAGGGTTTCTTGTTTTCAAGTTTTGTATTCCATAGCACATGTTATTATCAAAGGTTGATATATTGGATTTTTTAACTTATGGGTGAGTGTTGTTGGTCATATATACAAAACTTAGGATACATTTCTTTTGGTGACTTTTCATAGGGTTGATTCGTTCTGATAGGTAATCATCTCAAAACTGACATATAGGTTAGATTTTCCCCTCCATGCATATTTTGAATTATTTATTTCTTAGTTAATTTTTCCTTAGGATTGACCCCATTGAATTGCAACAAAAATCCTTCATTTTTGTTTATAAGTGTTGTAATTCATGTGGGATATATTACAATTCATGGTTGTGTTATTTAGAGACATTTTTGCAGTTTGGAACCCATGCTGAAGTATTTTCATCGGCTCAGGAGTGTTATTTAGTACCATCATGATTTTGCAGTGAATCCTCATAAATTCTTCTCATTCTTATTCTGGATAATATGTCATGGGATCCCAAATTTATGTATTAAGTATTGATACTGCATTGCATTTTGTTGCTTGTTCTTTTGATCCTACTGTTGACTTCAACTAGTTGTTGTTTATCCTCTTGATTATGTATTCTCATTAGTTTCTAGCCTTGCAATTGTTTTCATTTGCGACTTGACATCTTCATCTATGGAGGAAACTTTCCCTTGAGTGTCCATATCCTTCACTCATTTCCTTGCATTAAGAATATGTATGTTTATTTCTCTTGGACTATTTTTCTTGTCCATGACACTCATTTCCTCCACTTTATTAAATAGCATTATTTTACTCTTTTTTAGGATTTCATAATATGAAAAGGACCAAAAAATAAAGTAATAAAAAATTTGTGTGTGGGAATGAGTCTTTTTTACCATTACTGGCAACAGTCAAGTCACCTCTAAACAAAGCACAAACTCTTGAGTATATTCTCAACAATTTGGGTTAGTACAACTTTAGAAAACTAAACCAACTACATCAAGTTTTTACTCCTCTGACTCGTTAACTTCTTCTTGTCATTATGGAGATTATGTTGTTTCCTCCTGCATCAGAGACTTATGTCAATGTTCATTTTCATTCCATGCTTCCTAAGTCACATGTTGTGTCATTTTCTTGTTCAGAGGAAGTTTTAGCCTGTGTTGACCATTCTGCAAAATTATTGGCTTTGCATGTCGGCCTTCCCGTATGTCAAGTACATCTCATAATCAAACATATCTTTGTCATATACTCATGTTGGTATGGAGGGTCCCAACTGACTTCCTTTCTGCATGTTAATATCTTATTGACTAAGAAACATTTCTCTGATATTTTGACCTAGAATCGAACCCTGACTCTATTTACATCATTGATAGGTGACCTTGTGCTCAACAGATGGAATTCCTTCATTGGTCACTAACTAAGTGGTTTCACTTATTTTTGACAAAAAGAAAATTGTTCACACATTGGGATTCATGTATTACCTTGGATTACATTTGTTCCCATCGGTGTTTTACTCGCCTTTGTTGACAATATTCATTACTGGTTTTTATTTAGAGGGTCTCTTTTATTCACTATTTACATATGGTGCACGCGGGAGACTTACTTCATGGTGGTCCTTTCAATATTTCATATGGTTTCTTTCAAATATTTGTCCATTTGTTACTCCGTATGTTGGTTGATGGGGGATGCCTTAAGTCCCTCCTTTGAGGTGATATTTTCTTATTGAATTCAACACATATTTCCCTGGAATAGGGATTTAGAGTCATTATTAGTATCTTGGGGTTTGCATTCATTAGTTGCAGGTTCCCTCACTATTAAAAGTTGGAATACATCAATGTCCCTCGATTGATAGATTATATTAGGTGCTTGATATCAAATCCTCTATTCACACTTGTTAGATTGTACTAGGTACCTTAATGCTCATTCTCATTATAGGTTGGTAGTCTCGCATTTGTTAATTGTATACATCAATGACCAGTAAAAAAATGATGTCTCAGTGTGTTTAACCTCAACACATTTGTTCACATAGTGTAGACTCGTATCATGGTGGCTGATTTGAAGACCTTGGGAATGTAGTAGCATTCCTAGTTTTATGTTGTTTCCCAAGTTGATATTGGAGAGTACCACTCCTTACATCGATACTTTTGAACGATCAACTATACAAACCTTGGCTCTAGATATCCTTCATTGATTTTGAGACATAGATCCATTATGTATTTCTTTCATGGTTATGATCTCTTTTTGACATGGATCCACCGTATCTCTATTTTGTGGCCATTATCACTTCGTTCTATATATACATTCTTCATGGATCCATAATGTACTTGATTAGCATCCATGCTTGTAATAACACTTGAACATGGGTATTCTCACCTCAGGAATTGAGTTTTTGGACTTGTTTCTATTGTTGGTTGTTGTCCTTAAATTATATTCCTAAGACCTTCACCCTGTCTTATTTCTCTTTGAAGTCTTATAATTTATTTTGGCCATCAATTCCTCTTCTGACCTCACACATTATGGGGCATATACTATAGTATCAATTTCAACTACTGAATCGTTGATGTTATTATTTTCCTAGTTCCTATCCTACTTGCACACCTCTTCCCCATATTTCCTTGATATCTTCTAAAAAACATTTTTTTGTAACTTGTACATGCCTTTGTAGTTATGGAACATGTGTATATCTGAGTTTCCCAAAGAAAAATCACATACATGTTAATAAACGCTTAAAAAAATATAAAATTTCCTAATTAAAAGTTGAGTTATGGGATTGTTAGTTTCCTAACTTCATTTACCCATACCCAGCCATCCTTAATTGATTGAGTATGTATTAAATAGAGCATTTGATCCAAGGATAAAGGTAATGATTATTTTCATCTCAAAGAATGTATCCATTTGGATACAACCACCATGTCAATAAGCCCATTTAAATCTTTGTTTCTACTAGTTATTGACCTAAAAACCCTTATTTCCAACCCCCCTTTTGATCACCATCCAATCTGATCAAGAGTATTTCTTATATTCTCTTTGAATATGTTGGTAAATATGGAGTCAAAACCAAACTTTATAGTAGGATATCGGGTGGAAGGACTCATAGTCTCTTTCGACAGGGAACCACCACACAAGACATGTATACTTTGTAACTATCAAAACTATTGAATATTATAGAAACTCATTCCTTAAAAAATAATTGTATTTTTAATGTTTAACATGCAATCATTTTATATATGCTTTGTAGAACACTAATTGATTTAATTTTCTTTGATACATTGGATTTGTAGAACACTAATTGATTTGATCATTTATTTATTTTTCATTGGACTAACAGGTAGTTATTAGTATAAATACCTCTCTGCATAGGCTTGTAGGTTTGAGGTTCTTGCATGTTGCAGAGGAACTATCAAAAAAGGGAAAGGAGATTCCAGAATTTGGGAACAAAAATTAACACAGGACTCCTAATGATTTTTTCCTTCTTCACCTCTTCATAGTTAGCTATTTCCATTGAATTTAGTTATAATATATTTGTTGAGTGTTCTCTCTGGAATTTTCTTTATTTATCTTATTACATTTTCTTTTCTAAGCCCACTACTAGAGAGTATTTTTCCCTAAAAGTAGTTCAACATATTAAAGAATGGTATTGGAGAAAAAAATTGTGGTAGCATTCCTTAGTGAGTATCTGGGTACACCATAGTCAAAGACAATAGATTGTGGCATTCCATATAGTTTGAAGATATTTCCCATGAAAAATTGAGCCACTATGGAAGATTTAAATGGGTGTTTGAGGCTATAGAAATGATCATATTTCGAAATTCGATCAACCACAACCATGATGACTGATTTATTTCTAGATTTGGGGAATCTGACGATGACTTCCATAGATATGTATGTCCATACAGTAGGTAGAACATGGAGAGATTGTAGTGTTCTTGGATTTTTGACTATTTCTCCCTTGTTGCTTTGGAAAGTATCATATTTTGCAACATGATTGTGTATTTCTTTATTCATGTCTTCCCAGAAAAAGGAATATTTGATCCATTCATAGGTTTTATGAAAGACACAATGTCATTTTGTTAGTGAAGCATGGAGTTCATAGACAACGCTCGATTTAAATTTGGCCTATTTTCTCAAATACGAATGATATTTATAGTGAAGATCCTTGTTTTCACAAGTGTATCTCATAGATGCATTAGTGTCATGTTTTAGTTTATGGATCAATATATAAAGTTTGGGATCTTGGAACCATTCATTGTGAACTACCTTCAACCAATCGGCCACAATGAAGGAGAGTGAAAAGATGGACCCTTCTTCTTCATATTTCCTAGAAAGAGCATTGGGTATCACATTGTCTTCTCCCTTCTTGTAAATGGCATTATAATCATCACCAGAAATTGTTGCCAGGCAATTATGTTTCTTGGGTGGTGAAATATGTTGTTCCAAATTATATTTTAGGCTACAATGATCAGTTTTAATTTGGAATAATTTAGCAAGCAAGAGTGTCAGATATTCACTGCATGAAAAATATCCAAGATTCTCTTTTCATATGTGGATTTTTCCAAGTGTTGCTTAGATGTTTGTTTACTAGTAAAGTCCAATGGTCTTCCTTCTTCCATGAGAAATACACCAATGTCTTATTAGATTACTGGGAGAGGGGTGAATCAATAATAGCGTAATTATAATCCTTTTTCTTCAAATGTTCTAGCAATGTAGAATTATTATCCAATAATGAGTAGTAAGAAATAAAAGATCACACATATACACAGTACACCAATGTTTTACGTGGAAACCCAAATCAGGATAAAACCACAGAATGTTTTATCTTATATGTCTTGAAGAATTACATTCATTGGAAGCACCAACTTCCTTTGTTTTCCAGCTACAACTGGGAGGAGGCTCCAACCCCCTAGTTTCTCAGGCTACAACCTGAGGGAAGCTCCAAATCCCCAATTTAGTGTCTACAACCAGAAGGAGGCTACAACCCCCAATGTTCTCCGGCTACAACCAAAAGGTGGCTACAACCACCTGTCCTTGCCCCGTCCTACCACCCTGAAGTAGAAGTAGAATGATGTAACCACTGTCACACTATCACTGTGAGATATACCGTTGTAAACTTGTACCAATAAATCTAAACCATGCATCAACCATGCATCAACCTGTAACTCAGCCTGTAATCAACCTATACCATAAATAAGTGCATCATCCATGCACCAACTTGTAATCAATCTGTACCATAAACAAGTGCATCAACCATGCACCAACCTATAATCAACCTGTACCATAAACAAGTGTATCCAACCATGTACCAAGTATGTACCAATCCTATTTCAACTACTCATCAACTATGACTCATCAATATGTACCAACATCATCAACTATACACCTCATGTATGTGCACCAACTCATCAACTACTTGTCTCAACCATGTACTCAACATGTATCACAACCAAAATCCCTCATCAATTTCATCATACAAATACAATTTGTAGCTCTATAATAGACCTAGTGTATATGATCACATTCCTGCAAACCTTCCTTAACTTTAAAAACAAGAGACTAGCATTTTCATCAAACATTTCTTTAGTCTCACATGCCTAGTTTTGGATTAGTCAACAACCCTAACTTGA
>SNQJ01S0011772.1:47306-86453 GCA_010110895.2 Picea sitchensis
GGAACATTACTATTTGTAAGAACAAAATAATAATATTTTAAAGGATGAAAGAGATATATGATAAATCGAAAAAGATTTCATGTAAATCAAATAAATATAATAATATAATTGAATTATATTATTCCTTCTAAAAGAAGTTATTACATGTAGTTGATATTGATGTTTTAAAAAATAATGGCATTTTCACAAATGGATACTAGATATATCATTGTCACACTTATGGTTATTAGATATAGGTCATAAACATAAGTTTGTGAAAGTTTTTAAGATGACAAGGTAGAGATAGGTTAGAACAATTGGATCTAAATGGGATCTATGTTTAGTATAAATGGAGATTTCATTTAACAATTTTACGAACAAGTTAATTTAAGTTTTTCATTCAAATTTATTGTATGAGAGAAATCTAAGAATTGTGAACTTACTTGATTTGATAAATTACATGGAGAGGAGAGGAGTGATGACATTGAAATTTGTATAAAAAAACTGGAGTAGAGAAATAATGTATAGGTCCTAGAGTATTTGGAATAGAATAATCTAAATTGTAAAGAATTTGGAATAGAATAATCTCAATTATAATGAGTCCATGGATTCACACTAGATATATACATCTAAAGTTATAGATTGAGTGATGGTGTATTGGAGAAAGGAGTGTCATTTTAGAGGAACTAACAACAATCAAAATACGGACACACCATACTCCAATGACCATCAATAAAATGATTTTGTATGACAATAAAATTAGAAAAAAAGTATCACATTCCTGCGAGCTTTCTTTTACATATTGTTTGTTATTGATTTTCATGTCAAATAATTATAATATTAACCTATAACAAGCTTGTAATATTTTTTTTTAAATATTATGTCATAATAAATTTGGATATAGATTGTCAAGCCCTGAAAAATCCCCTAAGTCCTAGGAAAAAGTTGTTCCCCACTTTTTGTTCATTGTTCAGGATATGCTTCTTTCTTGGTTACACATTCACCTTAATTATTTGTCGTCTTATTGCATTGATCCTTCCTTTTAACTGATCAAGTTAGATGGATTTTCATGTTTCCAATGTTTGTTTTTAAGTTCTTTTCTTCAGATTTATTACTTAGATAGTTTTGGTTTTTTTGCTTCTTGGTTCCAACTCTTTTAGTCTTCAATTTCTAAAGATGGCCTCTTCTTCACAAGTTTCACTTGATCAGGCCTCTGACTTATAAATAATCAAACCCTCCTTTCACCAATTTTGGTATGGATAGGTCTCTATTTTAGGATCAACTTTGATTACCAAATCAGGCCCTGTAGTCACTAACCTGATGTTAGCATGTATCAATTTTGGAATTATCCCCAATCTCTTAATTGGATATTTCTTACTCTTTGAACTATCCAAATCATTTTCTCTCTTTCTAACTTATTTTTTATCTTTTGAATTCGACCAAGTAAAAACCTTTTGAATATCCCAATTTATCGATCAATCCCCACATCTAAATCGATCCTCTTGTTCAATTAGTTGGTGTTGCCTTGCCCTAGTTTTGTATGTGTCCCCAATTTCTATATTGAACTCTCTCGTCACTAGTCACATCACATAGACCATGCATAATTTCAAACTTGTTTGATGGGATTTTATTAGTTATCTTGTTTTGAAACCTTGCTCAATGATTCCCTTAAAAATTACTTGTCCTTGATTGGGCCAAAACATCAAAATTAGGCCCTCTGGTCACTAAATTTGTTGTAACTTCATCCTAATTTAGTTATCAACTTGGATGTCCCAATTGGGCCTTCTATTTACAAGTGTAGTGTAATAGGATCTTGATTTATCAATTGGCTTACTTTCTCACAAATCTACATTCACACATGTGAAATCACTTCCATACTTTTCTCATGTGTGAATTCTTTTTTAAGTTTGATTATGATCAGGCCTTTCTTTTATGAATGGTGCTGATATGAGATCTTGATTTATTTGTTAGACATAACCTTGAAATTAGACTCCACTATGTCAACATGTGATCTAATTTTCTTATCACCCACAACAACCATGTACATGCCTCTTCCACATGAACTCATTCCCCGATTTTAGGATCAGTCCCCTCAATTTCAAAATCAGGGTTTCCATAACCTAATAGTATCAAAGAGGTGTCATGATTTTGAAATAGAATCGAATTCATAGACTATTCCTCATTCAATTTTGATCTCTTTGCATCTGTGACTTCATTTTCAAAAATTTGAATTTAATGCTTAACATATACACTTCAATATGCATTAACACTCCTTTAAGACATATCTTGTCTTTTCCTAATTTGATGTTGGTGTGATGGTGCTACAACTCGAATTACCACCCTTTCGAGCTTAAGAATAAATGCATCTTACCCTTGGCATTTTGATTTTAAAGTTCAAAATTGGAACTCAAGCTTATTTGTTCAAACAATATGTGCATTGAAGCAATGGTTGGACTCCCATATTAACACTCAAAATAACCTACCAAATTCAAGAAGGTTATAGCTCATGAAAGGTCCCATGTCTATTGGCTTCGCTAACCAGGTATTTGATTTTCAAATTCTCTTGTTAGATTAGTGACTTCGTGTTTTAATTGAGATAGGTGGTTATTTTTTTTGTTTTATCCAATAGAAACATATATGAACATTCAAAATTTACTTATTTATAATTTATTTAGTTATTTGTGTGAGCCTCATGATTTCTTTCTTTTTCCTTGCACATTAATCAATGAGAAATCCAAGTTCGAAATATAATTCCCTGCTAAATTGAAATCTATGATACAATGGAATGCACCTTAGGTTAGGATCAACATCGCCATCCCTAATTTGGTTTCCATTTCAAATTACTAAAAGATTAGTTGTTTATGTGTTCTAATGAAAATTTTGAGCTAAACTTTGTGTTCCTTGTTTTTGTGTTGCGCTAACATGTAGGGACTTCCATAGAGTTTCTCAAGGGTATGAAAGGAAAAAGGGGTGGTAAGTGAGAGAGATTGATTACATAGTAGCCAAAGGGTCACATGTAGTTTGTAAAGGAGACAAAAAAAAAACTCACACAACTATAGATTCATCAAGTAGAAGGGAAAGGAAGTCTACCAAAGGCAAGTAGGCAATGATTAAATCCTAAGTTTCTAGTGACGATAATTTTCCCACTAATGAAGACAACTCATATACTACTAGTTTTGATGTATCCCACAAGTACAATGAACTACTCATTTAATCAAAAATCCATAAGGGGCAAGGGATGATAAGGGTGTGGATGAGAAGGAAGAACAAGATCTCTCTATAGCACAAAATTTAAAATCATCCTTCATACACCATGCAGTAGCTATATCTGCAGTGATGCATTGCACATAAGTAATTAGGTACCTAGTTCAATATACAAAGGTCATCTCAAGGAAATTTTTGACTGATCAAAGAAGTTGTGTTGGATAATTTATGTTAACTTATTTTGAATCCTATTATAAATTATCGAAGGATGAAATTCATTTCACCAATAATTGCCTAATTTTTTTTATGCATGAGTGGTATGAGGAAGAGAGAACTTTCAAATCCCTTAATAGAAAACATTTCTTTTCTATACATCTACATTAGGATACACATGGACAACTCAACAAATCAAAAAAATATTTAGTGATAACGTGTTGTAATCTAAGGGATTACATAGTAAGAAGTTAAAAATAGTGTAGTCATACAACCGTAATATACAATATAGTACTATACATGTATGCATAGATAGATGAGAAAATATAAGAAACTAATGGTGGAAACAATAACAGGTAGTCTTTATTCATATATGGTCATCAACATCCATACATTACATTGCATATCCATGTCTATTTATATATTTACAATAGAAGAAGGTAGTTACATCTACGATAACTACCTTAGTTATTTGACCTAACAAAGAAGTTGGCATATTAACCTACATAGTCAATTACACTTCATGGTTGACTTACTCTTTACAATTGTAAAAAAAATGGCATAGTTGACTTGTCGAATATGCCCCTCCAACATCTCCCATAACCTCAATGAATTATTCATCTTGAAGTAGGGATTTGGATATCATAGAAAATTACAACACAACACAACACAATTATGGTTTATCCATTTGTATGCTATTGATCTAGGTTGATTGTGTTGGCATAGATGGATGATTAGTCAATGTGTTCTATGGAGGAAATGTTAGAGGCACCTACTATGAAGGGAGATTCTTTGCAGCTTCTACAAAAGTGGTTTAAATGTGTGGGGAAATATTCTTTATTTGGATTTCAAAATCCTACTAGACTTCCAATGTTTTCTTTCTCGTTCAATATGCATTTTTTTTCAACTAAACAGTCCAACTTTTTAGGTATGGAGGCATCTTGTATTGTGACCAAGTCACGGTTATAGTTTTTCTACATATTCTAAACATGGTGGTGAATGTCCATGATATGTTTTGAGGCATTTGTGGCCTCCATTTGTGTATTTCATCCTTCTTGGAACCATTCCTACTCCTACACTTGAAAGTTAGCTTCACATTTGTGCTCTTTTTGAAGTTCCGCCACTAAGGTATCTTGACTTCATGCATATGTTATATAACATAAACCAAAATAGAGTTAGAGGATGAGTTCTAGTGCTCATTTGAGCCTACTAAAACCATTAGAAAAATATGTTGCTAATTCGATGAGGATTGTATTCATGCCTAAAGAATGGGATCCAGTTTTTGCTAATTATTATTTTACTTCCTCAAACTTACAGTGTTCCTTTGTCAAAATTTCTCTCATTTGGTTGACTTTCATCCTCTGATTCTCAACAATAAATTGGTTTTAGTGATTGATCGGGTCGCTGATATGAGTTTGCATGTACTCTAGGGAATCATATTCTAGATCAACTATGGTGGGTCCTAGTATATCTTCTACTTTTGTTTTGCAGGAATGCAATGTGTTTTCCTATTCCATCTTCCTATGGCGGCTATTATAGTAGGATCCTACAACTATACTAAGATTTATTTCACTATGGGAGTCCCATTTTGTGGTGATGTATTCTTAGTCGAGATGACAAAATTTTGTTCCATCGTCAATTGAGGGATTCTAGGTACCTTAATTGTAAATAGTTTTCCTTCAATTTTCTTCTTCTTGGCATGCCTTGCAATTTCTACTAGTACATGTACCTTTTCTTGTCAAACCATTTCATGGTTAATTTTCCTCTACTTTTCAATTGTAATTGTATCCTTGAGCACATCGATAATGATTTCCTTTTCTCTATCGACTTCCTTCACATAGTATTTGTCCAACACTAGATGATAGAACTTGTATTCATTTTCGGTATTTACTCTCATAAGATTTTCTTTCTTATCCTCATATGTTGTGAGGATTTATTGGGGTACTTTCCCAAAATTATTCTTTAGTCACAGATCCTCAAACTCTAGTTGGTCAACTCCTTGGATGAGGGCACCCAAGCCATTCTTAGTTAATTGGCTGGATGAATTGAATTATTTCTTATTTTTATAGTCCTTCTTTATCTTCACCTAACAATTTTCTTTCTTAGGGATTTTGTGGTTGATGCTACTTGTATCACAAATGTTTTTTTTCTGTATAAACTTGCTTCATGCTCCTCTTACACTTCTCCATATTGCAATGGAATGACTAAATCTACGCTAGTTTACATGTCTCATTTTGGAATTATCATACTGGTGTTAAACTATCTTTATATTTTTGAAAACGTTTTCTTGACTGTTGGGTAATATTCGAGCTCATTTGGTTCCCCTCATATCCCTTTTTCATACCAAAACTTGGTGAAGTCCAAACTTAGATGAATGTGCATTATTGGTGGTAATTATCCCTCAATATTTTGGAGAGTCCCCCACCCATGATAGGTGGAATTTAGGTTTTTTACTCATTGTTCAAACATGTATTGGGGGGTAAGTTCCTCAATATTTCCCTTCCACCTTGTTGTGAAACACTTGAAATTCCACATGGTCGATGTATTAGAAAATGTGAATGTAGACTCCATGAATGGGATGAATTGTGAAATGGTGACCCATATTAGCATAGATGGATACTGGATGGATTTTCTCACCTTTTGAAATTCCTCATAGTTAGTTATAAGGATTATAGAAACACGATCCACCCATTTGTAGACATTTCCTTCTTCGACTATCCTCCCAATAGATTCCAACATGTGAAACATCACATCTAAAGCTTGAATAGAACTTGTCCAACATAAAGTTACTATCCCACATGTCCATTTGACATGAGTCTCAAGTACCCACCTTATCACTACCCCTTTGGATTTCCTTCTAGTCATTCCTCTTGTAAATTTTTAAATCCATTCCAATGGATTGATTGTTTTTTAATGGCCTCTCCAATGGCTGAAAACCTTATGATCTATTGAATTAGTCTATCTATGATTTCTATAGGCTTGTTGATCAATATATTTACGATACGGTATCGACTTATGATGAATTTGGATGCTTCCTCTTTCTAGACACTATATCCTAGAATATGTGGGGTGCTTATATATGACCTAGTTTTTGTTTTCTCTAGCATAAGGGTTTCATCCCTCCATATTCCACTAACAACAACCCAATTATTAAAATTATGGAAATAATTTTCCTAGTTAATATCCTCCATCTTTGCATGGAAAATCCTATCCATTCTTGCTTCTAGCTCTTTCATGGGTTACTTATCAAACATTTTCTTGGTTCTAGTTTCAACTAGCATTGGTTTGGTCCATTCAAACTATGGGATTGCTCCTTCATATTTGATTCCATAGCTTCTCCCTCATTTTATAGTTTTATATTTCTTTGTGTTGGTTGATTGTTTGCTACTTTAGCTCTCTTATGCTTAGACTTAATCAATTTTTTATTTTTATCTTTTGTAAATATTTCACAGATTATCTCTATTGTATTTATAGGTAATATAGGTGGGGTAGGGCTCTCTCGCTCATGTGTCGATCAACTCAACAATTTTATCCATTAATGTTTGAAATAAAGTGTTTTTCAGTGGTCAATATCAACTTCCCATGTACTCATCCATAATGTGGTTGGTTCTTCTTTCTTAGTCGACTAACTCGTGATAGACTAGTTTTGTTGCTTGATGGATTTTTTATTGTTATTTTCATTTCGAATTTACCCATCCTAATAGCTATTGTATCATTATTCTTCCATGCTTCCTCATGATGTTATCAATTGAGTGATATTTTTATGTGTCTTGGATGATTTCTTTCCTTCTCTTGTGTGTTTTCTTCTCTATTTCGACAATGTTGGTATTCTCTTCATCGTCTTTCTTCCTTACTACATCCTTCATTTTTTCTCATCTAATTCCAATTAATTTTCATGATCCTTGAATGTTTATTCTTGTTGCTAGCTCAGAGTGTTTTGGGATCATTAAGTAAACCCTCATATTTCAACAATTATTTAACCAAGTTTTCCTTAGTCAACAACTCCTTTTTTTAAATAACCTACCCACCAAACAATCTAGTTTACATCTAGATTCCTACCTAATGGAACCTCAATGGATGCTACATATTCAATAGGGAATCATTATTTTTTGAGAGACTTCCATTGCAGTGTTCTAAGTTGTATTGATCTTATCGGTTTGATGTCTTCAGTCACATAATGCTTTAATCACGATATTTCTAGCTACTTGGATTTCCTTTTACTTTTCTGATGTCTTCAATCACATAATGCCTTAATCAAGCTATTTCTAGTTACTTGGATTTCCTTTTACTTTTTCGTGATACAAAAGTACCATATCTCGAATGTCAGTCTCTTTTTCCTTATATTTCTATCATTACATGGATTTTGTTGTTTATTTCATACTTCATGGCGGTGGAGTGCAATTATTCTTTCTTCATCAATATTGTTCAATTGTTATAGTCGGTCTTCCCTAGCATTGTTTGAATCATATTACAATACTATCCATAATCTTTTTGTATTAGCTCTAAAATGTAGGGCAATCATAGCTTCCTGTCCATAGACTAGCTTAAAAGGTGTTTTTTCAGTGAAGATTTTGTATGTATTTCTATATGCCCATAGAACAATAGGTACCTTATCATCCCAATCATCTTTGTCAACCCTACATATATTTGTAAACCCTTTATTTAGGGTTTTCTTAAAAGAATCTATTGACCCATTTTCATATGGATGATAAGGTGAACTCCTCCTATGGTCAATAAAAAATTCCTCCATTAATACTTTTGTGTTACCATTCTCAAAGTAGTGATATTTTCATAAATAAATTTTCTCATGACCTCTTTAGTGAAGGTATTGACTAGTTATGCCTCTACCCATTTGGTTAAGTATTATAATGTTGTTATGATAAATATCACTCCTTTCCTTTTTTTTCCCTTTTTGGGAAAGGTCCTACAAAGTCTATAGCCAAATTTCAAAGTGGAGACTTGGGTTAACAAATTTCAAAGGAATTTAATTGTTCCATAGTGTTCGACCCATCCTTTGGGACATGCCACTTTTATTTAATTTTGTTGTGCAAAACCTTGTAATTTGGGCCACCATAATCTTCCTTGCAATATTTTTTTGGCTACAGTATCGGCATGGAATTGGCCTCTTATAGGACCAACATGTGCATCCTTTATTATACTATTTCTCTTGGGTTCTAAGAAACATATTATCCATACATCATCTAGTCCTAGTTTATATAAATGTCCATTTATTAGTGTGTAAGGGGAATCTTTCATAGCCAATATTTTTTTCTTCTTATCTTGAAAATCCTCAAGGGATTTTCCTTCTTGCCAAAAATTGAAAAATTATGCTAGTTTTTTGGGTGCATCATAAAGTATAAATAAGTAATAAGACCAAGGTAGAAGAATAGGTGAAAAGAAGAGAGAAAGCACAAAGTAAAGTTGTAAAAAAATTAGAGTTGGCAAGGTATAGAGAATCATATGTTAAGTTCGAAGTTGAATTGGAAGAAAAAACATAGAAGAGGAGATGGAAGTCAAAGTTGATGCATAGGCTAAGGAATTAATAATGAGAGACGTTGAGGAAAAAGATGATGAGCCAAGGAAAATTGAAGAAGAATTGAAGAATAAAAATTTGAATAACACCGACGCAGAAGAAACCACATAAGAATAAAATGTGTTAATGCAAGATACCAATAAAGATAACACATGTCAACTAGAATTAGAACATATGGAATAATTTTTTTCCACTCAATTATTTTCAAGGACTTTTGGTGTAGGCATTTTTGGCACCCAAAGTTTTGGGTAGGTTGCACATACGCACAAATCAACCATCAGCGCACATTCATTTTGAATGCTTGAATGCACAAAAAAACAACTGCACAATGGATGGAATAAGATGTATGCATCGATAAAAGTTCTATACTACATGTTGGAGATTAGAAAGATACTTCATTCATGTAAAATCAAAATAATATATTCTGGAATCTTCTCGAATAATGAACTGAGACAACATGGGAGATCATGGGGAAGATGATGGATGAGTTGGCAAGTTACTTGGGAATTCCATGATCCAAGGAGGTTACGTGGACCACATGTGGATAACATAAGCATATGGAACTGGTGATCACTAAAGTGAATGGAGAAGAGGAGAAAGAGACAGAGAATCATAACAGAGAAAAGAAGGAAAGGAGAAACACAAGAGAAGAGTATGTCTTAGGTATGAAGAAGGAAGGCGGTCTGAGTTTTGTATGAGTCATGTTTTGAATTTTTGTAATAGTTTTGTAAGTCTTTCAAATTCATGTATAGTGTCTCTAATGGAGTTCTTCTAGTAGTGTGTAGAGTCTAAACAGATATCACATAAGTTCATTGTAGTGCAAGAGTTGTAGAATGGGTTAGAGTGAAGAGTGTTATTCCCTTTGCAATGCGGATTTGTTGATGTATGCATTTTGTTGTTTAATGAAGATAATATAAAGCCTCACTACTCTTTGTCACATGATGTGTTTCTTCTAAGATTAATGGATGATTTTGTTAATGTTTTATGTTGTTAGTATTCTAATGGAGTATGATTGAATGTATGAATTTTGTCTCATATGTCTTTCTTAGATGATTTATCCCATCATCTAGGACACAAGACTAGATGGTCACTGTGATTCTCATGGTGTCTTGGGTGAGACCTTCCTCAATACTTGGATGAATAATGATATGATAATGCCTTGGGGTTTTGTTGGTGAATTATGGATGAAGCATGGGTCATCAAGAACCTAGTGTTAGGAAGGATGCACATAAGTAAGAAAACAAATGGTTTTGTTTCCAGGACCTGAAGGTTTCGTATTGCATTATGAAGGGAGAAAATGAGGTGGAATCCCTCTCAGGAGGAAATACAGGACTAGTTAACTACGAAGGAAGATGTGTTTGCATGACAAGAGACCAAGGTATTAATAACCAACATTGAATATTGGAAGGAGAGGTAAATCTACATTGATTTGCATGATCTTTTATTTGTTGATTTTCCATGTTTGTTGTATGAATGGTTGAAGAGGAAAACCACCACTAAAAATTCTTTGATTCCCCAAGAACCATTGGTCTAGGACCAAAATATAGTCGATAGGATGAAGTTGTTGGATACTAAGTAGGTTCAAGCAAGGGGTGAGAGATGAGGGGTCAGATACAGAATGAAGAGGAAGGAGACCGCACTTGGAGAAGGTGTGGGAGAGATTGTTGTGCCAAAGAGAATCACAAATGATGATAGACTACCAAAGAGGCACAGTGTTAGTAGTAGGGTATCCATTGAATATACCAAAAGTAGTGGTAGTAGAGTAAGAGAAGATAATGTCCAAATCTCATGGTTTTTGAGAGATGTCACAACCTTAGAGCAAGATGAGGTATAGAGTAGAGGCACAAAGTAGAGGTGTTGAAGTAGTTGAGGATGTTGAAGAACCTTTACGAGAAGGGAAAGAGGCTTTATATATAGTGTATTTTCTTATTTGGCTGTAGGTAGGAAAATATCTGGAATACATCACAAAGGATGAGATAAGATAGAGGAACCCCTTCTTTGAATGACCCCCCTTGCACATTTGCAATCAAGAAGAAAGAACAATAGATAGTTCTATGATATGAGTAGAGGAAGAAAGAGTAGTAGAATAAAGAAGAGAGGAGACAATTGAAGAAGAAGAAGAAATCATTAATACTTCAAATAGGAAGAGCATTAGTACCTAGATCACTGACAATTGGAAGTCAATTGGGAGGACATCATCCTAGATTGAGAATGGAGAATCAAGATACAACACTGAGGCTATCTATGATCCATGGAATAAGTAAGCATGATGTAGAGTAACATTGGTTCACATTTGAGGTGATATGGTCTATGAAGAGGATAACATACGAAGCATTGAAGATAATGCAGCTAGAAATTACTTTTAGAGACAAAGATATGATGTGGTATATGAAGTAGAAGGATATTGTGCCAAGGAGACATATGAGGTCCCTAATAGAAATTAATAGGGATATTCTTAGGGAGTTTCAAAATAATAATTCATAATCGTAGTGCATTACATATATCAAAGAAATCAAGCAACAAATGAGAGAGATCCTATGGGATTATGACCAAGATTTCAAGATACTGTTAGATAAGATGGAATTCCAGATCCAAATTTTTCATCATAGGGAATGGTTCATTGCAGGATTTCTCCCCTATATCCAAGCTCACCCAACAGAATGTGACCAATCAGGGAGAGGCGATGGAGATTGCAATGCTCCTAAAATCCACACTAGAAGGTTGAGAGACATCAACAAAATTGGTGTAGGTGCAGTCCCAACTTGCAAATATGATGAAGTAGTTGCAATATATGGAAAATATGAAGGTGGTACATAGTCTCATTTGGTGTACCATGCGTCGGTAAGAAGGTCACTACAGGGATGAATGTCCCATGTTGGGAAATTACTTGGTGATGGGTGTGCCAAATCCATTTCCAACTAGGCCTTATACTGAATTTTGTGACATTTATAGTTAGTTGAGATATAGCCATCTCAATTCCCAACATTTGAGAAATACCAAAAGACTCACCATGCTCGATTTTGTGAGTTTTGTAAATACATGGGGCATGATGTGAACAACTTCTGGTCACTACAACTAATGTAGGACCACACTCATGATGCCTTTTGGGTTAAGGAAGGGTAGAAAGGTGGTCACCAAAGAGGCATAGAAAGAGGTGGATACCAAGGAGGTCCTATAAGAGGATATGGACAAGGATGAGGATGAGGATATGGCGGAGGCGGAGGAAGACCACCCACTTGTTTCAATTGTGGTGAGATAGACCATGTTTTAAGATTTTGTACCAAACCATGCACTCTTTGTGAGTACTAATATAGTACTGAGGTTCCATAGAGGACTCTCCAGACTTGTTGAAGAAGTACGAAGAGAAGATGGCACGTTTCAACATGGTAATTGCATAGATGTGCATGAACCAAACGAAGGATGAATAAGATGATGTGTGGGTGATAACCCAAGGTGGAGTCACAATGGGAATGGACTTACAGCATGGAGAAATATCGAGCCATAGAACAGAAGGGAAGATCATAAAAGAGGCCCACTCCCCTCATAAGTTTGACGATGTGCATGAGAAGAACTTTTTTCATTATGTGAAAAGGGATCTAGAGGAGGAGAGAGCACGTGGAGAGATAAATATTGCAACACAAATCTTTCTAAAGAATCCCAGGTACATGAGGAAGTATAGCATGCCACACAAATATTATTGGAGGAAGCCCAAGCCCATGTCAGATTGTGGTGTACCACATAGATCTCTTTGTAGGAAGCTCATGTGCGTGAAGAGATACAACATGTG
This sequence comes from Picea sitchensis, assembly GCA_010110895.2. Taxonomy (NCBI): domain Eukaryota; kingdom Viridiplantae; phylum Streptophyta; class Pinopsida; order Pinales; family Pinaceae; genus Picea; species Picea sitchensis. The sequence continues at coordinate 60,023 of SNQJ01S0011772.1, forward strand.
ACATAGAGGTTACTAGAGAAAGCTCGTAGGTAGGAGGAATTGTGATGAGCCAAACAAAAATAAATAGAGGTGTACATGCACAAAGAGTTGTGGTGCATGATGTGAGAGGAAGCACTGTGTGACATTGGTCATAAAGAGAAATTAGAATATCAAGTAAGTAACTTCTTGCATTGTTGTTTAAAGTTGTTAAGTGATCTTGATGCTGCAAGAAATTTGACGCACATGTTAACAAGTTGTATGGGGGAAGAAGGGACAACTCTAGTTATGTCCATCCCACTACTAGAAAGGGATGTGTTCCAGGTCAGCAAGTAGAAGCACACAAGAAGATAGTTCAACATGATAGATTAAGCCTAAAGCTATGATATGGATGGAATCATGTTTGATCTGGGATTTGATGTGAATATCTTGGAAAAGAACTCATGGGAGTTTATGGGTAGATTGAACTTGGTATAGTCCCCCATTCAACTCAGGATGGATAATCACTACAAAATCTATCATATAGGTTGGGTGGAATAGCTTGAAGTGAATATTGAAGGGGTGAATACTAAGGAATATTTTTAAGTGATTGAGATCATGGATGACTCAGATCCCTACTTTGCACTACTTGCTATTTATTGGGAATTTGACTATAATGTCGTGTTGAATTTGAAGAAAAGGCAGATGTCTTTTGAGATGGACAATTTTCATGTGATCATGCCATTATATATGAATGAATCTGATTGATACAATGATCTTGTGAATGAGCATGCATGAAGATCCATTATTAAAAACATATATCAAATCATAGGGCATAGAGAGGATTGCATCAATCCCACAGCGAATATTGAGAAGTGTGAATTCACAAGATGCTATGGAAATATGGAGAAGTGTGAATTCATATGATATTGATTCACAAGATGCTATGGAAATATGGAAGAATAATCCATATGAAGCCTCAACTAGGAGGTATGTATAACTTACAAAAGTAGTATGATGGATTGGTTCCAATTTATGGGATGCACCAAGATTTGATGTTATAGGGCCAATGGATATATTCTTAGCAAAAATCGAGAAATAATTTATGTAGGATCAAAGGGTACACACAATGGATGGTGTAGTCCAATGAACACCTACTATTTGGTGGGAAACACACCACGAGAGAATACAACATTGGGTGCAAGTGGTTGAGTTCATAAACATCATATTCCATCCCATATCTGACTTTGATCTGGAAAATAGATATAATGGTACTGAAGACCCCCAAGATAATATTTTCTATGTTGAACAACATTGGACAACCAAGAATATCCCTTGGACACAACGAGTCGATCAATTTTTTCACACAATGGATATGGTCTCTGTAAGTTTCTACATTCAAGAGGAGACAAGGAGGGAAAAAATAGAATAGGGAAGTGTAAGTGCACATTTTTGTATGAAATGCAGTTTTGAATTTGAATCCCCCACACAGAAACAAGTTGTCTTACAAATAAAATATTTCATATTTGACCATTAACCAAATGATTCCATGCCCAAGGTTGTCTACACCTATCACTAGCCCATTGAAAAACTGAAAGAGGCGGTATATTGTTCAAAAATTAAAAGTGATGAAATTGATGAGGATGAATTGAGGGGCATATAGATCAAAGAAACCAAGGGAGAGGGCACGGTAGAGGGGAAGGATTCAGAGAGGGATGCACCAGACTATGGTCAGTAGATTAAGACAAATAAACACAATATTAGCATTGAAGAACCACCAAAGGAGGCCATCATTGGGGATAATTGGGACAAGGAGACCGTAACCCATGAGGTATATTTTCTACAGGAGTACAAGTATTTGTTTCCCCGAAGCTTCTCAAAATGAATGGAATCATAGGTTCCCTTCATGCCATGAAAATTCAGTTGAATCTAGATGCTAAACTTGTAAAAGGGAGGACCGATAGCTTAAACCCCAAGTATAAGGAAAAAGTTTGTAAGGAGTTGGATCTAATGTTGGATTCCAGGATCATTGTTCTTGTGGAGGATTCATAATGGATGATTCCAATGGTGGTGAAACCAAATAAGACACATGACTTAAGAATTTGTATCAACCTGTGCAACCTTAATGTGTCATGTGTACATGATCTAATCCCTAATCCTTTTACCGATGAGGTTCTCGAAAATGTGGGTGGATGAGAAGCCTATTCCTTCACATATGGATTTTCAAGATATCACCAGGTCTAGATTTTTGAAGAGGATCAAGACAAGAAAACATTTTTGATGGAATGGGGCTCCTTTTCTTACACAGTGATGTCATTTGGGATGAAGAATTCCCCCATGGTATTTTCGAGGATCATGGTAAGAATATTCAAATATTTTATTGACAAATTCCTGAAAGTTTATCTAGAAAGATGGATGATGCTTGGGGTATTAAAATACAATATTCAATCCCTACATTTGATGTTGGAATGATGTTAGAAAATCTGAATTTACTTAAATTTGAAGAAGTGCATATTTTGTACACCATTTGTGATGCTCCTTGGTTATGTGGTATGCAAGGAAGGATTGTTGGTTGATCAAGACAAAATTGTTTTTATACTTGATATGACGCCCCCCACTTCTGTGAGGGAGATGCGCAGCAACATGGGTCACACATGGAATTACATGAACTTTATTCAAATTTATGTGAAGATTGTTTCACTGCTAGAGAAACTACTACACAAATATATGAAGTAGCTCTAGACACAAGAATGTTAGGAACCATTTGATACACTAAAGGAGAATTTGGTCATTGCATCAATCTTGGTTTTTCTAGATTGGTCCAAGATTTTTCATGTTCATGTTGATTCCTCCTCCAATTCACTAGGATCAATCCTTGCACAACCTAGTGAGGGGAATATCGACCATCTATTTTACTTTTCCAGTTGAAAGATCTTGATTTTGAGAAGAATTATATAGCAACAAATTGTGTGGGACTAGCTATTGTTTATGCCTTGTATAATTTTCGAGACTATTTGCTTGGCACCCCATTCAAGTTCTTCACAAATCATTCAACACTCAAATATTCAGTCTAGAAGGTAGTGTTGGGGGCAACATATTTCGATGTATTTTTCTCTTCCAAGAGTTTGAATTTGAACTGGTTATCTAGCAAGGAAAATATAATTTAGGACCAAAACGCCTATTGAGGATCCAGTCCGGGGAAGCATGTTGTAGATTAGATTATGAAATCCCAGATGCACAACTCTTTCAATTTAATGCGGTTCCTAATCAAATTGTTGATATCATTGAATTTATCACCATACGACAAGCACCGACTAAGTATACATAGACCCAATGTCACGAACTAGTGACCCATAGTGCTAACTATCAGTTAATTATTGAAAAAGTATACAATCGTGGGGCCAATGGTATGTTGCGTAGCTGTGTATTATATCACGACTGAGGCATGATATTTTATGAATCTAATGAGATAATTCCAAGAGGTCACAATGCCGACAAAGTTGTTTTCCTCCTATTTTTTCATGATGAATTTTCACATTTTTCAACTTTCATTCTACCTTTATACATGGATATTTCCCATATTACCATATATTTCTACATTTCCAAGACCAACACCCTTTAAAAAGAATTCATAGATAAATGTTTCTTATTTCTTTTATTTACTATGTATTTAGTAGATTAAAACAGATTCAAATTTGATCTTAGTAATCACATATATTCTTAGTTTAGTTTTGGTACCAATAGTTCACTTCTAGTACCTCCAATCGTTGATTAACATACTTACGCCCCTCCAAATGGAATTTGGCCATAATGGTTTTGAAGCCAGGTGTCTAAAAATGGTTTTTTGCTCATTAGTTCATACTGAAGTCGAAGGTAGCCATCTCCAACCTGTGGTCAATGTTTTCCAGTCAAAATCATGTAGAAATACCAGAGGTTGTTTTCCAGTGTTGTTTACGAGTAGATGAAGGAAAATATCAAAACTCTACCACATTGGTTTTGTGCACAACATGCCCATTCAACAAAGACATGGCTATTTTCCTTACAAAGTAAAATATGTGGGAGATATAGGAAATTTTCTAAAAATGATTTGCTTAGATTTGTTGTTGTGGATTTTTTGTCCAACATCCTATCCAAATGGATGTACTGAGCCAATAATGAGAATCTAATATTGCACAGATCTAATCCATTTCCTATATTTTTCTCATATTTATCTCATTGTAATATTATTTTCCCAAAATTATTTATTTTTCCATTCTTGTATTATGGTTTCCGAAAGAAAGTCCAACTACTTACTAGTTCGTTGGGCATGATCCACCTATATGATCTTCCTCGATATGTATACATGAGATGTGATTTAATGTGGGGGGGCTATAAAGAGATTAGAGAGAGAAGAGGATATAATGTTAGAGAGAAATATTAGAGAATTTAAGAGGGAATGAAGAATTATTGATGAATTGCATTGTACACTATTGAAGATCTCTCTTGCAATGAATTAATATAAGATATGTTCTTGTAAATGAAGTTATGTGTACAACATAATCTTGTAAATATTTCCCAAAGAGTGTGGCAATATTGTCAGGGCCCATATGTTGACATACATTGTGTGTTTTTCCTTTACTTTTAGTTAGCTAGACCAATTTTGTTTTTCATTTAAAATTTCAATTGTTGGTTATGAAGTATTCTACAAAAACTAATTATCCATTGAATATAAAGGAGTAATCTTCTTTATAAGTGATCATAGGAACCTTTGGGAAAGAATGTGGTTTGTTCCAGGATAACATTTTAGTAACCATCATCTAATGATATAGTTTCGTGGTACAATTTGATTTTCCATTATTTATTTGATAAGTTTGCATAAGCTCGGATCCAAGATATATTTTTCCTACATCTCACAAGCTTACAAGCCCCTGAGTTCATGATTTAATTTATGTATTTTTTACGTATAAATATCCCCACATTTTTGGCACCTTTTCCAGGTAGATGATAAAGTGATTAGAGTACTGAAAAGTTTTGTTTCAACACATAATTCTATTGCGCCATTTTCAAAACTTGGAGGAGGAGAGATTATAATATGAGAGGTAATTAAGAAGTTGCATGTTTTCTTTAGAAAGTATCTTTGAGACCTCATCATGTAGGCTCATTGTGCCTTATTTTAGATCGATGCATGGAAAAGGAAAAAAACTAATGTCAACAAAAAACTTGGTGAAAGTAGGGTCTTATTAGCATGTGTTGTCTGAGTACATGCTCTGCTTTGGAATTTTTCTTGTGTGGTGTGAAAGATTTCATTTGTTTTCTTAAAGTTCTTGTTTCTAGTTTGTAAGAACCTCATACACTAATCCATGTGTCAGACATGGATTATCAAAGATATCAATAGGTATCTAATATTTTCAAGAATTTGTTGAGAAAGGGAGGACATGCTAGCATAAGAATCTTCTCAAATCCTTGTCCTCACTCTGGAATTGTCACAAGGGATGAGTCTGCATTCCAAGAATTGGTAGAGAAACGTAGGATCCAGGAACATAGTCGATAGGAGGGGGATATATAAGTTTCTATTAGTAGTCCCTATGTGCAGATGGAAGAAATAAAGGGATCATGGACCACATCAGATGAAGAGTAGATACTAGAGACAGATATTGGAGAACGTTTGGCATGTTTATCACAAGATACTTTGTGCATTACAGAGTGTGATGACCATATTTTAAAAGAACCTCATGGAATGTAAAACAAAGAGAGACAAGGAGATAGATATTACATCTAAACTTGGCTCCAAATAATCATCATGTTGTAATACCACTCCATCCTTCAACACTTCTTGGCACCAAATCAAATAGATCAGTTGGTTCCTCATATCCGAGTAGTCATTCAGGAATATTTTTCATATTTGGATATGAGTATATTCCTAGAATCATGTTATGCACATGCATTCACTACAAATAATCTTTCACTTGAGAAAATGTTTCCTTTTTCAAGTAGGGTACAATAGTAAGTAAATGGATAAATTTCAATAAATGTTGCATATAGTAGTTGGTATAGGCTCTCCAAGTACAACACAATAGCCTTTTCATATTTTTTTTAAATAAGAAAGGAATGTAAACAATTAACAATGTATCTTGTTGAAAAGAGGTAGATCTATGTTCCATTAGTTTCCTCCTTTGACATAAATAATGTGTTTTTCAATTTTTCAATGGTTTTTGTTCTTATGGTTATATGAATTGCATACTAGTTAGATGAACTCCATACTGGTTACTAGAAAACATGTAGGTGCATTTTCCCTTTTACAACTTTCATTCTAGCTTTATACATGGATATTTCCCATATTACCATATATTTCTACATTTCCAAGACCAAAACCATTTAACAAGAATTTAGAGGTAAATGTTTCTTATTTATTTTATTTCCTATGTATTTACTAGATTAAAACGGATTCTAATTTAATCTTAGTAATAAAAAATATTTTTAGTTTAGTTTTGGTACCAATAGCTCACTTCTAGTACCTGCAATCCTTGATTAACATACTTATGCCCCTCCAAATGGAATTTGGCCACAATGGTTTTGAAGCCAGGTGTCTCAAAATGATGTTTTGTTCATTAGTTCATACCCAGGTCGAAGGTAGCCCTCTCCAACTTGTGTTCAATGTTTTCTAGTCAAAATCATTTTGAAATAGAAAAGGTCATTTTGCAGTGTCATTGGTGAGTAGATGAAGGAAAATATCAATACTCTGTGACATGGGTTTTGTGCACAGTTTTCCCTTTCAGCAAAGACATGGCTAGTTTCCTTACAAATTAAAATATGTCGAAGATATAGGAAATTTTCTAAAAATGATTTTCCTATATTTGTTGTTGTCATGTTTTTGTCCAACATTCTAGTCAAATGGATGTACTGAGCCAATAATGAGAATCCAATATTAAGTAGATATAATTCATTTCCTATATTTTTCTCAGATTTATCTCATTGTAATATTATTTTCCCAAAATTATTTGTTTTTCAATTCTTGTATTCTAGTTTCCAAAATAAAGGAACTACTTGTCAGTTCATTGGGCATGATCCACGTGTATGATATTCCTTGATATGTACACATTAGATGCGATGTAATGGGGAGGTGTATAGATATTGGAGAGAGTAGAGGATATAACCTTAGAGAGAAATATTAGAGAATTTAAGAGGGAATGAAGAATTATTGATGAATTGCATTGTACACTATTGAATATCTCTTTTACAATGAATTAATATCAGATATATGTTCTTGCAAATGAAGTTTTATGTACATATTAATCTTGTAAATATTTCCTACAGAGTGTGGAAATATTGACAGGGCCCACATGCTGACATACATTGTGTTTTTTTCCTTTACTTTTAGTCAGCTAGATCAGTTTTGTTTTTCATTTAGCATTTCAATTGTTGGTTATGAAGTATTCTACAAGAAATAATTATCCATTGAAGATGAAGGAGTAATATGCTTTATAAGTGATCATATGAACCTTTGGGAAAGAATGTGGTTTCTTTCGGGATAACATTTTAGCAACCATCATCCAATGATATAGTTTTGTGGTATAGTTTGATTTTCCATTATTTCTTTGATAGGTTAGCATAAGCTCTGATCTAGGATATATGTTTCCTGCATATCACAAGCTTATGAGCCCTCGGGTTCATGATTTAATATATGTAATTTTTACATATAAATATCCCCACATTTTTGGCACCTTTTCCAGGTTACAAATAAAGCTTATTAATGTGGGGATATTTTTGGCACCTTTTCAGGTTCATGATTTAATATCTGTTATTTAATAAGCTTTTTACATATAAATCTTACGAGAAACTTTTTAAATATAAATAATCCTACACTTGAGAAAAGATTTCCTTTTTCAAGTGGGGTACAATATTAAGTAAATGAATAAATTTCAATAAATGTTGCATATAGTTGTTGGTATAGGGTCTCCAAGTACAAGGCAATAGCGTTTTTCATATTTTTTTAAAATAAGAAAGGAATATAAACAATTAAAAAGGTATATTGTTGAAAAGAGGGAGATCTATGTTCCATTAGTTTCATCCTTTGACATAAATAATATGTTTTCAGTTGTTCAGTGATTTTTCTTCTTCTAGTTATAAGAATTTCATACTAGTTACATGAATGCCATATTTTTTACTGGAAAACATGTAGCTGCATTTTTGGTATTTTTCATTAATTGAATAGTTCTAAATGATGGAAAGATTTCAATTCTCAATCTTCAAGTAGTACAAAAATTTGTTGTCGTATCATATGCACTTCATATCCAACATTCATATATGTAAGTATTGGTAACTAAGAAATTTCTGTGGTAATAATGTTTTTAATAATTTTTTTAAATTTATTGGAGACAATTATCTATATAGATCTCGGTGGCCACCCACATATTCTGTTGGCTCAAAAAATGGTTTTCCACCTTGGCATTTTTTCTATAGTTTTTCGAGTCTTGAACTTACGAGGTCGTTTTGAGGCTTTAAACAACGTTTTATTGGGAATTTTAGGGGGATAATGGTTTCCAATGGAAAACCTTTCTCTTCAACCAAAGTTTTTCTCCTCGGATAGAAATTCCCTACTAGGTATCAAACACCCCAAATGAAGATCGTATACAAAAGTAACACCCTCGTGAAGTTGACATATCAACTACCCGCATCGGGGCCCACAAACCTTTTGGAGTTTTATCTTCCAAGGTAAGGGTTTTGGATGTTTAGTTTTTTCTAATTTATGCTTTATATTAAAAAGGCCTTTCCAGCCTCATTGTAAAGATCTTCTTGTGAATGAGCATAGCCATCACAAGTCTTCTAAGAGATAAGCTGCCACCATTCTATTGAGTTCATTCTCTCTGTATTTTTAGAGTTTTGTATACTTTCATTCATTAAAAGAAATTGTGTATTATTGGATCTCTTTGTTTCTTGCAATAATTATGTGTATTTCATTGTTATATCCATGCCTTCATTTCATTCTCAAAACAATATGGATCAATTGTATCAGAGCAGGCTGCTCCTTATCATTTCTTAGTTCATGTACCCAATGAGGTTAGGGTATAGAGTGTTGTGTCTCTAGCTAGTTTCTCTTGAGGAAAAAAATCCCAAGTGGCCTCCCATGGTGGAAGAAAAGAGAGACAAGGGAGTAGGATATTGTATTCATCTATTCCTCGAGGAAGCCCTCATGCAACAGAGGGACAAAATGATGAAATTTTTTTCCCAAATTCTTCAATGATTGTTGACAACAACATATGCGTCTTCATCAAGAAACCACTTTGTAGGTGTCGTACCTTTCAAGGTACAAGTTAATTTTTATATTCCTATGTTTGAAGATCAGATAGATGTGAATTCTTTGGAAAAGTGGTTAAATTTTCTACAAGGTTATTTCTTTGTCCACAATTTTTCTGATAGAGATAATATCACCTTTGCGCTCCTTAAGGTTGTCCCCCATGTCAAAATTTGCTGGGAGACTTACTGCGAGCAAAGTTCGAGAGAGGATTCTGAAATATTTGAGGCGAACCCCACATTGGAATATGTTGTGGATGTTGTCAAAGAACGATATTACCATGTTGCAAACTATGAAAACCAATACAATGGATGGACCAAACTACGTTAGGAGAGGGAAAAAATAGTGTAATATTTCACAAATAGTTTCCATACCTCGTGCACCAAGCTGGGTATCAAACACTCCAAGTGACATTTGGTTCCAAAGTACCATGGGTTTCTACATAGGTACATCCAAACATAAATGGATTTTCTGGCCATCTCATCAATGGGAGAAGCTTATCAATATGTTATCAAAACCGAGCATAAATTTATTCAATGAAATAAGTGGGAGTTTATATCTTCAAATACACCATATCCAAAGTATGGCAAGGGTGACACTAACTCACATAACAACTATTCCAAGACACAAAAAAATAAGGGTAAGAGAAAGACGAATAAGGACACTAGAAAGTGGTGCAACTTCCACAAAATCCCTCAAAACAAAACCAATGAATGTCGCTCAAAAATTTCATTGGTGGCTGAGATCAAAGAAAAAAAGACAATCCTTGACTCAAACTCTGATTCAAAAAACTATAAAGGAGACATATCATCAATGCAAAACCCATTTCTACCATTGTAACCACCACAATCCAACTAGAAGAACCAGAGGATCCTGAGGAGGGCGAGTTCCTCTTCCATTCATATATGTGGATGAAGGGGACTCTAGTGCATTTCATTATTCATAGTGGAAGCCAAAAGAACATCATATCAATAGAGGTCATCAAACAATTTGATTTTCTGACAAACCTACACTTGTATCCATTAAACGTCAGGTGTCTTCTCCAGGGACAATATCTCCACGTCAGCCAGTAGTGTTGCCTATCGTACGACATCAAGCCCTTCAAGGATGAGGTTGTGTGTGATATTTCCCCACTAGAATTCTATGATGGTCTGTTATGCCAGCCATATATGAGGCAACGTCTTGTTGTTTATTATTCTTAATCCCATAGTGTCAATTTTACTCTCGGGGGTTAACTCTATAGGACACCTGAGGTAGTTTCGACTATTATCCTGGAAAAATAGTTCCACAAATTAATATCTCATCCACAAAGTTCAACCTCTTCATGATCCTATAAGAAGGTGAATAGAAGGAAAATGTAACCACAACAGACTCATCCCAAGACATTTCTATCCAATAGAATCATATCTACAAGATTGCATAAGAGAAAAAATATATTGTTTCTTCTCCTATGGGAGTGCCTCTACACTACCCAATCAAGACATGCTATAACAGATACCTTCAAAGCTCTACTGGACATAGCCATGTTTAGGCATAGTTGGGGATATGAACATTATCCCCCACTCATATAGATCTTCATGCTTCATCTTCACCAATAGATTCCTCCTATACTTAATGGATAGATTGGTTGAACAGATCCAACCCCTCCAACAACAGATTCATGACAAACTTTAACAAGCTAAGCAAGACAACTTCTTCAACAAGGAAAGTGTCTCACCGAGGTTTAGATTCGGTAATATCTTCCCCATATCCCATGGGAACTTGACGTGGTGGGGACCATTTATTTATAAGGGGGAGGAATGAGACATATAGATATCGATGGCCACCCACCTATTTTGCTGGCTCAAAATATGGCTCTCCACCTTAGCAGTTTTTCTATGTTTTTTCGGGTCCTAAACTTCTGGATTATTTTTTAGGCCCAAAATGATGATTTTTTTTTTTACTTTTGGGGGGCCATGGGTTGCCAATGGAAATACTTAGCCTCCAACGAAAGTTGTTCCCCTCAACTAGAACGTTTTGACAAGGTATTGAACTACCAAAGTGGATATTGTATGAAAAAGTTAAGCCCTTTGGAATTTGATGTATAAACTACCTCCATGGGATCCTACAAACCTTTTTTTGTTTCATCTTCTAGGGTTAAGGTTTTGTATTTTTACGCTTTTCTCATTTATTCTTTATGTTAAAAAGGATTTTGGAGCCTCATTGTAATAATCTTCTTGCAAATGAGCATATCCATCACATCTCTTCTCAGAGACAACCTGCCACCAATATAGAGAGTTCATTCACTCTTATTTTTGTAGTTATGTACATTTCATTCATTAATAGAAACTATGTATTATTGTATCTTTATGTTTCTTGCAATAATTATGTAATTCATTTTTATATCTCTGCCTTCATTTTGTTCTGAAAAGAATCCATATGGATCAGACGAAAGAAAGTTTATTATCATGCAACTTCTCTTATGCTTGTTATTTTACTATGTGTTTCTATATTTTATCCTTATACTACCTGGTTTCATGCAACTTCATCATCGTTTTGTTCCTTCATGTATTATGATATACCTAACATTATAATCACATGTATCTCCATTATAACAAACAAATCTACGCATCCCTCATTATTAACCATTAACCCTTCATACATAAACCATGATCATTCCATTATTACATACTAAGACCTAATCATTTCATTATTACCCATAAAATTTCATACACAATAATGATACTCTTCATATTTAATTTCCAAAAATCATTCTGAATCACTGAAGTGATTCAAAATGAGTTGCATGTGTAATCGTGTGAACCTTTAAAACTCATGTCCATTCAAACCATTCCACATTCAAACTTGCCAATTGTAATCGTGGAATGTAAAGGGTTCTCCATCAAAGGATCTTTCATATCGAAAAATTACCAGGAGTACGATGCAACAAAGGAAGGTGTGTGATGTCAATAATTCGGTCTCTATTCATCCACAACAATCTACCATTGATTTAGAAATAAAGAAAGAAGATACAAGGAAATTTTTCTAATATTTGTACACCTTTCAAAAAGAAGAAAATGTCTAAGTTTTCAAACCCTTAGAGTCCTATACATCCTCGACCATACAAGCATTATTTTGTTGCAAATTATCCTTTACTATTTAAACTTCAATATGATGGCATTGCACAAGAAGAATCTAATCCACAGGAAGCCTCTTGAGCTCAATTGATCATTCATAAATTTTCTAGTGGAAGAAGAAGAATCAAAAGTTAAAAAAGGAAATTCATGAGTTTACCATTCTTTCCAGATAGGATGAAAATGAAAAGTTAAAAGCACAAAGTCTTAAGCTTCAACAAAAGAATGACAAATTGGTCTCTAAGAACAAGAATCTCTATACCTTGGAAAAGGATTGGTATAAAAGGTCCATAAAACACATTGTTTTGAATAGGTCAATAGAAAGGAAATTGAATCAAAGGAGAAATGGGGAATGTAATATTCGTAACATATTAATTAATGCTAGTGAACTTTGAGTAGAATACATGGAGTTACAATTTTGACTAGTTTTGGAAGATCATTTTCATGAGGACATGCAAACATACATGGATTTACAAGGTGCTTTGGTTCCTTCTTGTTTATCCTCCTTTGGTTCAAAGTCATTTGTTGCAAATGATCTTGATTTATCAATCAGACATCCAATTATTACAACACAAAAATATCATCTTCCAAGAGAGAATATCGTGCCCCAGAAAGAAAACCAAAGAAATTCAGATATGAAGGATGGACATTTGGTAGAATTATAGGAATATGGACTACTTATCAGTTCACAAATTTATTTTTAGAGAGAGGATGAATTCTTAATATTGTGGCCATATACTTTAAGGCCCAACATATATTTCTTCAATTTCTTTAGAAAATAAATATCATTCATCGAATTCTTCAAAGATTTCTCAAGTCAACTCAAAAGCACCATATGGATAAACATGTAATGGATAGGATTTTACCATGCAACCCCTACCTTTGAAAGAATCCCAAGACATTTTTATATTAATGGACCAAGTTTACAAAAACTAGGGAATTCAATTGTGCTTTAGTTTCTTTGAAATTTATGGAGGAAATATTTATGATATATTGACTAGAAGAAGAAATATTTGCATGGGAGAAGGTGGAAAACAAATAAAATTTGTATTATGGGCCTTATTAATTCCTACTTCATTTTGCTTGAGGAAATTCCAATCCTCGGCCTTGGGGGCGATCTTGGCCTCATATTTTGTCATTAAAAAATGGCCTTTTTTACCACTTTCATTCTATCTTTATACCTGGATATTTCCCATATTACCATATATTTCTAAATTTCCAAGACCAACACCCTTTAACAAGAATTTAGAGGTAAATTTTGCTTATTTATTTTATTTACTAAGTCATTAGTATATTAAAATTCATTATAATCTTATCTTACTAATGTTGGATATTCATAGCTTAGTTTCAGTACCATCAGTTCACTTTTGGTACATGCAATTGCTGATTAACATACTTGCACCCCTCCAGCTAGAATTCAACTAGAAGGGTTTTAAAGCCAAGTGTAGCAACATGGTTTTATGTTCATCAGTTGATACCCAGGTCGAAGGTAGCCATCTCCAAATCATGGTCAATGATTTCCAGTCAAGATTGTGCCAAAATAACACAGGCAATTTTTCAGTGACATTTGCGAGCATATGAAGTAAAATCTTGAAAATCCAAGAAATGGGTTTTGTGCAACATGATGCGGGAGCATCGTAAGAAAGATAGAAAAGAAAGTGCAAAAGCAGAAGACAACTAGATATGCACCAATGCATATTTTGAGAATGTTTTGAATTTGAAAGGATAAGACATTAATGTAATATCTTGAAAGGATGCATTCACATTTATGTTTTGAGTTGTAATACAGAGCTTGTGCGGTTTCTATGATCTGTTTGTTGGAGGCATTTATTGTGATAAATGTAAAGTAGTTGTAGACTTTAATTAGATTTGATAGCTTAGATATGTAGGATGGAAAACTCAAGAAAGCTCCCTCGCATGTATTGTATTCTAAGATTATTCTCAATAGTAAGAGAGAGAAAGAGGAAAGAAGAGAAGAGAAGAACATAGATTGTATAATTGGTATGAGAAGATAGTTGTTGCTATTGAACCCATGTACAGATGCAGTTGGATTAATATAAGGAATATTTGATCCAACTTCATGGTGTTTTTGTGAATTTTTTTTACATCTATTGAATGGTAAGTTTACATTTAATTTTTGTCTCTGTTATACATTTGTTTCAATGTTGTGTGTGTGTATGCATGATTTTGTGTTGAATGTATGAAGTCTGTGAGAGGAAGGATATGAGCTTCAATTGTTTCTCATCCTGAGAATTCCTACAAGGAGTGCAGTGAAGGTCCACAAGGAGTGCGTTGACAAGATTCTGAGTTTCACCTCAGAAAAGATCAGGAGAGATACCATTGTTCTCATACTAGCAGGAGTGCAAGTAGAGGCAAAGAGACATGCAAGGTGTGTGCATATGAGTTGAGGTATTAGGATTTTCCAACCCAAGTAAGTTGTTGAAGAACCCTATTGCAAGGAGTGTGCAAAGTATCAAAGTTCAGATAACCAGAGGTTATCATGAGTTTCGCAAGGAGTGCATGCAAAGAACCCTTGGAATTCTTGAGTTTGCAGTAGAAGCCAAGACCAAAAGGAATAGAGACTTTGAGGAATTCGAAGAAAAGCAGAAGGTCGAGGTCACCTTGCAGAGGTTGACCCCAGAAGAATTGATGCCAAGTCCTTTGGCCCGGAGCCATTGAAAATCTGAATGGACAGTGGAATTTCTCAGAGGAAGAAATACCAAAATCCCGTCAGTTGTTGGATCTAGTAGATTAAAAGAGGGGATAAGGCTGATAGCCTTTCAACACTCACAAGTCCAAGAGGAACAATATCCATTGGATCTGGATCAACGTGAGTCACTGATCTCTTGATTTCAAATCTCGATATTTTGGGGATCGAATCCTAGAAAGGGTCATGACTTGGAGGGCTCGAGTTGCAAAATCTCGATATGCAAGATTCCGACACAATCTGGACCATTGGTTAGCAGAGGAATTGGACCGTAGATCTAGTGTAGCTATATTTCTGGAGTCAGAAGTTGGAGTGTTGGGTTTGTGTTACATGACCAGTTCTGAAATCGTGATTCGCGAAATACCATTATGGGTAAACTTCGTGGTCACATCAGTTGGTCGACTGGAGTGGAGGTTTGCGTGTTGTACTTGGTTGAGTAGGTGTAAACCCTAGAAGGACCTATGGTTATACGTGTTGAATATTCTAACTGGGAATCAAGGAACCATTTTGGTTCAAGGGAGATTTAGAATGATCCTTAGAACAAGATGTCATGCATAACATGTTGAGGTAGGGGTGCTGCATCAGGTGGTATCAGAGAAAATATTTTAAACTTCTATAGGAAAGAGCAGATTACAACAATGTCGCTGAGAAGACGTCAAGATAGACCAATGCCGGATCCAGCCATGGAGAGGGAAATGAGAGAACTTCGTGTTGGATTACATTCTATGGAGATAACACAGAGATGAGATACTGATACAGGAGATGTCAATGAAGTCGGAAGTGAAAATGAGGCTAAAGCCGATGAAGAGGAAGTTGTAGACGAAGATGCTCTAGAAGAACGTCTATTCAGATCTATTGCAAGAATAGGGGCCAAAGAAAAAGTGGACATCCCGATGTCTGAAGGAAACTTAGACATTGAGGAGATGTTAGATCGGTTTAGAGCTCTGGATAAGTACTTTGATTATGAAGATATCGAAGAAGATAAGAAAGTAAAACATGTTGTCACTAGATTGAAAGGGCATGCAACACTGTGGTGGGATGAACTACAAGCTGACAAGCGTTGAAATGGCAAGAAAAAAATCAAAATCTAGGATAGGATGGTAGCAAAGATGAAATCCAAATTTATACCCAGGGACTATCAAATTAACCTGTTTCGAAGAATGCAGAATTTGAGACAGAAGGGGATGATAGTGAAATAATACACTGAAGAGTTTTATCGACTAAACATTAGATCAGGTCATCGTGAGAGTGATGATGAAAAGGTCACCAGATACATGAATGGTATGAGATATGACATTCAATATGAGATGAGCATGGTGATGATTAGAAATGTGGAAGATGCTTATCACATTTCTCTAAAGGAAGAGGAAAAATTGGCCTGAAGGCAAGGTCAAAAGGGCATAAGTAGAAATCAAAGCAGAGGCAAAGAAGTTGCCCAGGATAGAGTACAGAAGCCCAAGGATGAATAAAAGAAACCTCATAATCACCCAAAAAGAGGAGGAAGTTCAGAGGGAAGACAGTATGCCGATAAGAACACTTTTCCGCGAGAAAGAGGAAGAGGTAGAGATAGAGGAGGAAAAATAAAGTGTTTTGTTTGTGGAAAGATCAGACACAAATATTTTGAATGTCTTGACAGAAAAAGGGATGGAGGAAGCAAAGATCATATTTTAGAAGTGAAAAGGAGAAATGTTGAGGAAGAATATGGAGAAGGCGAAAGATCTTTAATGATGAGGAAAATTCTCTTGAAACAAGAGAAAGAGGTAGAGAATCTAGTCCAGAGAAACAGTTTGTTCAAAACTGCTTGGAAGACCAAGGATAGGGTATGCAAGGTGATAGTGGACAGTGGAAGCACAAATAATCTAGTATCCATAGAAATGGTGGACAAGATGGAATTGGAGACAGTTTCACATCCAAGCCTATATAAAATATCATGGTTGCAAAAGGGACACCAGGTAACAGTCACTAAACAATTGTTAGTTGAATTTAATATAGGAGGATATAGAGATGAGATCTTATGTGACATTATTCCCATGGATTTCTGTCATATTTTTTTGGGGAGACCGTGGAAATATGACAAAAATGTTGTTCATGATGGGAGAAGGAACACCTATACCTTAGAAAAAGATGGTAGGACACATATGTTGCTTCCAATTGAAGACAAGAAGGTGAAAGAAGAAACAAGCAACACTATACTTCTCATGAGTGGGAAGGAACTTTTGGAGGAAGTCAAGAAAGAAGAAGATAGGCAGTTTTCTATGTTGAGGAAACCTAGAGTCATTTTGACCAGTAATTCGATAGATGATTTACCAAAGGAAATTCAGGAAATGCTGGAGGAATTTGCTAATATAATGGTGGACAATTTACCTTGTTTGTTGTCGCCCATCAGGAGTATAAGCCATCACATTGAACTTATACCAGGGGTGAGTTTACCAAACAAATAAGCATACAGACGGACACTGCAGGAGCATGAAGAAGTCAAGAAGAAAGTCCAATACTTGATGGACAAAGGGTTGATCAGAGAAATCTTGAGTCCATGCGTTGTACCAACAATGTTAAGTCCAAAGAAGGATGGTGGATGGAGAATGTGTACAGACTCGAGGGATATAAACAAAATCACCGTCAGGTATAGATTTCCTTTACCGAGGATGGATGACTTCATGGATTGCTTGAGTGGAGAATTTTTTTTTTCAAAAATTGATTTGAAAAGCGGAAATCGTCAAATTAGAATGAGGGAAGGTAATGAATGGAAGACAACATTCAAGATGAATGAAGGATTATATGAATGTCTTGTCATGTCGTTTGGTTCGATGAATGCGCCAAGTAATTTCATGAGATTGATGAACAAATTCTTAAAGGATTTCATTGGAAAGTTCATAATTGTGTATCTTGATGATATACTGATGTTCAGTAAGACTGAAGAAGAACATATGAAGCACTTAAATCTAGTGATGAGGAGGTTGCAGTGAGAGAAGTTGATGATAAATTTTAAGAAGTCATATTTCATGAAGAAAGAGCTTGTTTATTTGGGGTTTGTGATCTCTTCGAATGAGCTGAAGATGGATCCTGAAAAAGTGAAAGAAGTCAAAGAATGGTCATCACAAAGGAATATCTTTGAGTTCAGAAGCTTCCATGGACTAGCCAATTTTTACAAGAAGTTCATCAAAACTTTTAGTGGAATTTCTACACCAATGATGGACACAGTCAAGAAAAGACATAAATCATTTCATTGGATGGAGGAAGCAGAGAAATTTTTTAAGTTGTTGAGGGAGAATATAACTAGACAACCAGTTTTGGTTTTGCCATATTTTAGTAATACATTTCAAGTGAGATGTGATGCAAGTGGATTTGCAGTTGGAGCAGTCTTAAGTCAAGACAATAGACCAATTGCATACTTCAATGAGAAGTTGAATGATGCCAAGAGAAATTACTCCACGTATGATAAAGAGTTTTATGCAGTCATACAAGCTTTGAAGAAATGGAGGCACTACTTGGTTTCGAAAGAGTTTGTTTTGTATAGCGATAATCATGCTTTACAATTCATAACCAAACAAGAGAAATTTAACCATAAACATGCAAAATGGGTTGAATTTATATAGAACTTTACTTTTGTTATAAATCAAAATTTTGGAACTGCTAACAAGGTTGTTGATGCATTGAGCAGGAAATGTTTGATTTTGCAGGAGTTTCGTGTGAAGACCTTAGGTTTTGATAACCTTAAGGACATGTACAGAGATGATTCAGATTTCCAGGACGCTTATGAAGAACGTGAGAATCCTATTTTAAGAGACAGAAGACAATGGATTGAATATATGGTTTGGGATGGACTGTTATTCAAAGGAAATCAGTTGTGTGTCTCGAAGAGTTCCATGAGAGAAAACCTTTTGAAGGAAAAACATAGTGGGGGATTGGCTGGACATTTCAGCCATGACAAAACATTCATGCAACTGAACAGTTTACATTATTGGCCAGGGATGAGGACATATGTCAAGAAAATTTTCAACAAATGTAGAATTTGCCAGCATGCGAAGGGAAAAAGATAGAATACAAGATTATATGAACCATTGTCAGTACCAGAGAGGCCATGGGATGCAGTAAGCATGGATTTTGTGTTAGGAATGCCAAGGACGCATAGGGGTTGTGATTCCATATTCATGGTAGTTGAAAGATTCTAAAACATGGCACATTTCATTCCATGTCAGACAACCAATGATGCAACACACATTGAAAACATGTTTTTCAAAGAAGTTGTTCGACTTCATGGCTTACCCAAGAGTATTGTTTCAGACAGAGATACCAAATTTGTTGGTCATTTTTGGAGGACACTATGGAAGAAGCTGGGAACAAATTTATCTTTTAGCTCAGCATATCACCCTCAGACGGATGGACAAACTGAGGTAGTAAATCGAAGTTTAGGGGATTTTTTGAGGAGTTTAGTAGCTGAACATCATATTCAGTGGGATCAGATTCTGCCACAAGAGGAATTTGCATATAAAAATCCACCCAACATAAACACAAGACAAAGCCCATTCCAGATAATGTATGGAATGAAGTCGAGAGGAATATCTGAGTTAAGGGACTTAGAGCAAAGTGAGTTCAAAATTGTTGGAGCAGAATATTTTGCAGTAGAGATGCAAGAGCTCCACAAAAATATTAAAGAGTGGTTACATAATTCCAACCAGGAATATAAGCACAGAGCAGATCATCATAGAAAAGAGATTAAGTTCGAAGTGGGATATTTAGTCTTAGCACACCTGAGAAAGGAAATATTCCCAAGGGGAAAGTATAATAAGCTGAAAATGAAAAAGATAGGGTTGTGTAAGATTTTGAGGAAATTTGAGACAAATTCTTATGAAATAGAATTTCCATATGGGGTAGGAATATCGCCCTTACAAATAAAATGAAACAAAGGGATGAGAAGATCAGAAGGAAGTTTAATGGGTCATATAGATGCCTGTAGCTGAAAATCCATAGATGGAAAAGATCATTGGTCAGAGAGTTAGCAAAAAAGACCCGAAGGAAGACATATTTTGAGTATTTGGTCAAATGGAAGGGACACCCGATCAAGGATACTAGTTGGGAAAGTGAAGCGAATATCTAGAAATATGGACAGATGGTGTAGGATTTCATGAATTTTTTGGCCAAGGGAGTATGATGCAGGAGCATCGTAAGCAAGTCAACAAAGCAAGCAAAAAAGAGGAAGACATCTAGATATGCACCAGTGCATATTTTGAGAATGTTTTGAATTTGAAAGGATAAGAAATTAATGTAATATATTGAAAGGATGCATTTGCATTTATGTTTTGAGTTGTAATATAGATCTTGAGAGGTTTCTCTCCTCTATTTTTTGGAGGCATTTATTGTGATAAATGTAAAGTAGTTGTAGAATTTAATTCGATTTAATAGCTTAGAGTTGTAGGAGGGAAAACTCTAGAAATCTCCCTCCCATGTATTGTATTGTAATATTATTCTAAATAGTAAGAGAGAGTAAGAGGATAGAAGAGAAGAGAAGAACAAAGATTGTAGAATTGGTATGAGCAGATAGTTGTTTCTATTGAACCCATGTACAAATGCACTTGGATTAATATAAGGAATATTTGATCGAACTTCATGGTGTTTTTGTGAATTTTGTTTACGTCTATTGAATGGTATGTTTACAGTTAATTTCAATCTCTTTTATGCATTTGTTTCAATGTTGTGTGTGTGTATGCATGATTTTATGTTGAATGTATGCAGTCCATGAGAGGAAGGATATATGAGTTTCAATTGTTTCTCCTCCTGATAATTCCTTCAAGGGGTGCAGCGAAGGTCCACAAGGAGTGCGTTGACAAGACTCTGATTTTCACCTCAGAAACAATCAGGAGAGATACCATTGTTCTCATACTAGCGGGATTGCAAGTAGAGGCATAGAATTGTGCATGGTGTGCGCAGGCGAGTTGAGGTCTTAGACTTTTCCAAAACAAGTGAGTGGTTGAAGAACCTTGTCTCAAAGAGTGCATAGAGTATCAAATTTCAGATAACCAAAGGTTATCGTGAGTGTCGCAAGGAGTGCGCGCAAAGAACCCTTGGAATTCTTGAGTTTGGAGTAGAAGCCAAGCCCAGAAGGGATAGAGACTTTGAGGAATTCGAAGAAAAGAAGAAGGTCGAAGTCACCTCGCAAAGGTTGGCCTCAGAAGAATTGACGCCAATTCCTTTGGCTTGGAGCCCTTGAAAATCTGAACGGATAGTGGAATTTCTCGGAGGAAGAAATATCAAAATCCCATCAATCGTTGGATCTAGTAGATAAATGGAAGGGATAAGGTTGATAACCTTTCAGCGCTCATAAGTCCAGGAGGAACAATATCTGTTGGATTTGGATCAACAGGAGTTATTGATATCTTGATTTCGGATCTCGACATTTCGGATATTGAAGCTTGTAAAGGTTCATGACCTGGAGGACTTGAGTTGCGAAATCTCGATACGCGAAATTATGACACAATCTAGACCGTTGGTTAGCGGAGGACATGGACCATAGATATGGTGTACCCAGATTTTGGGAGTTATGAGTTGGAGTGTTGGATTTGTGTTACATGACCATTCCTGAAATCACGATTCGTGAAATACCTTTTACAGTAAAGGTTGTGGTCACATCAGTTGGTCGCGTGGAGTGGAGGTTCACGCCTTGTACTTGGTTGCGCATGAGTAAACCCTAGAAGGACCTGTGGTTATATGTGTTGAATATGCCATATGGGAATCAAGGAACCATTTTGGTTCAAGGGAAATTCAGAATGATCCTTACACCGAGAAATCACGCAGAACTTGCTGAGGTAGGGATGTTGCGTCACAACACATACCCATTTAGTAATTTTCTAAAACATATTTTCCCAGATTTGTTGTTGTGGCCATTTTATCCAAAGTATGATCCAAATGTAGGTTCTCAACCAAGAATGAGAATCCAAGATCATGTATATCTAATTCATTTCCTATATTTGTCTAAGATGGATCTCATTGTAATATGTTTTCGCTAAAATATCCATTTTTCCATTCTTGTATTCAAGTTGGTGAAAAAAAGGAACTAGTTACCAGTTCGTTGGTCATGATCCAACTCTATGATGTTCCTCTATATGTATACATGATATTTTATGTGATGGGGGGGGTGAGATATATTCAAGACAGAAGAGGTTAGAAAATTAGAGAGATAGATTAGAGAATTGGAGAGGGAATGAAGAATTGTTGATGAATTTCATTTCACATTGTTTAAGATCTTTCCCACAATGAATTAATATCATATCCGTTCCTTCAAATGAATTTTTGAGTATATCCTAATCTTGTAAATATTTCCCACAGAGTGTGCAAATATTTCTAGCCCCCCCATGTTTTCATTTACTTTTAGTCAGCTATATCATTTTTTTTTAATTTAGCATTTCAATTGTTGTTTATGAAGTCTTCTACAGAAAGTGATTATCCATTGAAGATTGAAGAATTGATCTGATTTAGAAGTGATCACATGAACCTTTTGGAAAGATTATGGTTTGTGCTAGGAAAACATTAGAGTAAACCTCATTCAATGATATAGTTTGGTGGTGTATTTTAGTTTTCTAGTATTTCTTTGATAAGTTAGCATAGGCTTTGATCGTACATATATTTTTCCTCCATATCAAAAGCTTATGAGCCCTCGGGTTGCTGACTTAATGTATGGAATTTGTACATATAAATATCCCCACAAAATCCATGACACACAATATGTTGCGTGTAGGATTATGGTGGCCTTCAAAGTTTGTGGATGCCAAGGAATATTGTAAATGGTGTGATGTCTTCCAGCATATCTGAAGGCGCTACTACCGAGATTAATTACCTTTATTTCCCATTACAACATTGGATCCCTTTGACAAGTGGACCATCAACTTCACTGGACTAGTTAGTCCCCTGGTGCATCAGACAAGTGTGCGCTACATTATCACAACATATAGTAATTGACATGATGGTCAAAAGAGATGTCTTTCAAGGATTGTACTATAGAAATGGGAGCACACTTCATATCTGAGAATGTGATTACCAGGTTTGGGTGTATGAAAGTGTTGATGAGTGATTGTGGAACGTACATTATAAATAATACTATCCATGAGCACACTCAAGAGTTCATGATCCAACAATAGAAAATAACCCCTATCATCTAGAAGCTAATGGTATCGTTGAAGCATTCAATAAAATTTTAGAACATGTCCTAACCAAAGTTTGTAATGTGTTGCTTGATGATTCAGACCATTGTATTCCAACAGTATTGTGGGCCTATAGAAGAACCTATAAGATGTTGACGAAGTGTACTCCCTTTAGGTTAGTCTACGGAAAGGAGGCCGCAATACCACTAGAGTTTATTGTTCCAATTGTGTGCATTGTCTTAGCCACCCAGATGTCTGATGAATATTCACTTCAGTGGAAGTTAGATGAACTAATGGATTTTGAAGAGGATCATCTTATGGTAGGATTCAACCAAATCATCGAGAAGTAGAGACAAAAATCATGGCATGACCTCAACATCCACCACAAAATTTTACATTCGGGTTCTTTGGTGTTGTTATATGATAGAAAAATTTTCAAATACCCTGGCAAGTTAAACATGCGTTGGTTGGGCCCATGTCATCTGGTCTACATATGTGAGGTTGGAGTAGCAAAGTTGGCCATATTTTAGGGTCAAAACATTAAGGCCCTTGTCAATGGAAACCGATTGAAGGTGTATTATGGCCAACAAGGGTCGAATGCAATTTCAAGGCATAAATCATGGAAGGAGTTAGCATAGCGTAGGAATAATGTAGTGTAAAAAGTAGATATGTAGGTACACAATCGACATAATTGAACTTTTTCAGCAACACCAACCAAATTTTGATCACACAAGCCGATAGGACAGTTTGATAAGTCGACCTATTCTCAATATCTCTATTTGTGGGTGAAGTTATTTAGTAGCATACAAAGTACTAGATAAGACAAGGGTCTTACATGGGAACAACACGAGCTATATGGTGAAGCACAATAATGAAGGGACAAGAAATATGATTCAACCAAAACACATAGGCGCTAGGAATGCAATACGTTATGACGCCATGTTCCAAAAGTCACATCATCAGTACAAAAGATCATTACCATTATCAACCACCTCATGAGAATCTCCAACAAGCTAGTATTTCTCTTTCAATGTTCAATGTCAGCTGGCGACTCACACTTTGAAGGAACATTTTCCTAGTAGTAACCCTTACTATTTATACACCCTAAAAACATTAGTTCCATCAGAGGGATGCTCCATGTATCCACAAATAGAGTCCCCGTCAGTTAGCAATTGAGCAGGGCCAGTCATGCTTTCACTAGCAGTTCTGGTTACATCCTGAATTCTAGTTTCCCATCGATGTCACCAAGTTATGGCCATTTCCAAAAAATTCTTTGATTCCTACAAATCTCAACCCAAGAAGGTGGCCTAATATCAAATGGTTTCTTTATTGAGGTGGTTGATTATTCAAATACAATTATTGAGTAGGGTCCCTAACCTCTTATTCACTAGGAATATACAATCTACCACTACATAGTTCCTTCATGTTTTCTTCAAAGCTGCGAAAATACACCATCTCTCTTAGCCAGGAGTTCGTTAGCATGTCATCATGGATGATCACCTTTGTTGAGGCCTAAAACCCAATTTTTTGGGTTGCCCATTCTACCAGCTGAGGAGGTATGTGTATTTTTTCCTATACATCTAGCTGAATGAGACAGGAGGATGATGACCATCTAATTCAATGCAGTCTTCACTCAGGTCCCACTTCATGTAGGTCACTGAGTAATTGGGCCAAGTTCTAGATGTAGCACTTGGCTTGGTTTGATCTTGGAGTATTGGAGGGTAGCTAGAAAAATGTCTCTCACTCACCCATCTAGAGAGAGTTCAATAGCCCAAATGAACAAATCATAAAGCTATCTCTTACCTTGGGGATGACTCAACTCATTCCAAGATCTATGTCAAAATGATCTAAAATTGAAGAAGACTTGAAAAACTTGAATAATTATTGCAAGTGAAATGTTATGTGTTTAAAGCAATAGGATCAATTTGCAACACATAAATTAAGGATTACTTATGCAAAATACACATAGACAACATCATAAACATTGAACATAAACACATGTGCACAGCAATTGATAAAGGAGTTCACCCCTCTTATGGGCTACATCTCCTGGTCCAGCTTCCAATGGATCATTATTATTAATTGCTCAAAAATTGCTCAAAAACATGTCTTACAATGCTCAAACTAACAAACCGACTACTCCAATCGCTTCCCAGCGTCCAAAAACCCTTGTCTGGGCTCTTTCATCACCTCAATCGGTCAAAAAATGAGAAAGATAAGCCTCCTGGAAGTCTCCTTCTCCAAGCTTGCTGTCTCTGGTTCTACAATTCGCACCCTTCTTGATTGAACCTGGCTCACACGCTCTTTTAAGCGTAAAAACCCAGCAACGGGCGCAACCGTGCCAATGGTGCAAACCGTAGGATGGTTAAGGCACCTCCAGCCCCTAACCGCCTCGGCACCTGGGCGTATGGTGCATGTGACCAAAAGCTAGGCGAAAAGGGTGGTTAATCCGTTGTCCAACCGTATAACTCTCGCGCCCTTATACCACCAGTCAAACCACGGTTTATCCATTGGTTAAAAACCTCATGCACATGTTTTAATACAATGGAAAACTATGGTATATGTATGCGATTTTAAATCACGCGCACCATAATACAATACAATGGTTATATGTATTAATAAAACTATGGGTCGGGGCTAAGCCCCGTCCTGACCCCCCTCCGCTTTCAACAAACAACAATGTTAAATACAATTAATACCATAAACCTAACAAGGTTCATGTGGCGGCATAGTGGTTAGCGGAGATTTGTCAAGGCTTTAACAATGGGGGAGGTCCAGGGGTTGAACCCCGTGGACTCCCATAAAAATTTTACACATAACCAAACAATGAGGGGGACACGTGGCGCCCTTGGATTGGGCCACGTGTCCACATATCATTCGCCATCATCCAAACACGTGTCAACACTCTACTTGCCAACAATCGACCATTCAGCATCTGCCACATCACCATCGACACATCAGCATACGGACTGTACAGCCCTGCCACGTCACCGTACGGACTGTACGGATAGGTACAGTCAGCATCCAAAATTTTTGCCTGTTTGGCTTGGTGGACAAATCGTGATATCTTCTCCATACGAACTCCGTTTGAGAAAGTAAATAAACCGCCAGAAGCAAGAAGACAAGATGGACCCAATGGCACTATTTTCGTCGCATTCCGAGCACTTTGAAAATTGAGCAAAATTTGATCCCTTGATCACACCTCCCCATTGGGAAGCTTTTGGACCTCCAAAAGACTATCTCAGTCTAT
>SNQJ01S0011772.1:86764-96912 GCA_010110895.2 Picea sitchensis
GGCACCTCAATCGGTCGAAAAATGAAGAAGTTAGGCCTCCTAGAAGTCTCCCTCTTCAAGCTTGCTGTCTCTAGTTCTACAATTCACACTCCCCCTTGAGCGAACCTGGCTCACACGCTCTTTTAAGCGTAAAAACCCAGCACCGGGCGCAACTGCGTCAACGGTGCAAACCGTAAGACGGTTAAGGCACCTCCAACCCCTAACCGCCTCGGCACCTGGGCATATGGACATGTGACCTCGCGCGTTGGCAAATGGGGGTTAAACCCGTCATAACCATGCAACTTCCGGTTTGGGGTCCCGCGCCAATATTTAACACATGGGTCTTGGTTTCAAATCCCGCGGCAATCATTTAACACACAGTTTATACAATATATACAATGCAATGTATTGCAATACATTGCAATACAATGCAATGCAATGCGCGTGCCAAACAGTCGGGCCAATACATATATGTTTGGGTCATATGTAACACAATGCGTCCACGGGTCCGGGCTAAGCCTCGGCCCGACCCCCCTTTCCTTCCAAACATAAATCGACCTTAAATAAATGTTTTATGACATGGTAAACAAGGAGCAAATGGCGGTACTTTGGTTAGCGGAGAGTTATGAAGTCGTTAGTGTTGGGGGAGGTCCGGGGGTCGAACCCCACGGACTCCCAATACAATTTTATATAACCATATGAACAAAAATGAGGGGACACGTGGTGCCCATGGATTGGGCCACGTGTCCTCATATTACTTTCCACCAATCGGACACGTGTCACCATCCAATACGCCAACAACCAACCAATAGACAACTACCACATCATCACCGTACGACCTGTGCGGTCCTGCCACGTCACCGTACGGACTGTACGGACAGGTACAGTCAGCATCCAAAAATTTTGCCTGTTTGGCCTGACAGACAGATCGCGATATCTCCTTCATACGGACTCCATTTGAGAAAGTAAATATACCGCCGGAATCAGGAAGACGAGACAGACACAATGGCACTGTTTTCGTTGCATTCCGAGCACTTTGAAAATTGAGCAAAATTTGATCCCCTGATCAGTTCCACTGGGAGGGGGGGGAAGGGTTGTATTGGGGGTGGGTGCCACTAGGAGGGGAAGGTGGAGGGTTATAGTATAGAGATGGGGTCGGAGGGGGAGGGGGAGGGTTATGACAGGGGTGTTGGGGCCAGAGAGTCGGCATGGGGAGGGATTGTAGTAAATAATAGGGGGCAGGGTAGGGGGGTTTAACCCACAAAGATCAAACCCATAATTGGAAACAGTCCAAAACTAGAAATCGCTCTAACCCCTATAAACCATGACCACTAAAACTTGTAACTATAACCCTTAACCATCATCACCCCTAAATATTATAACCTCTAACTCGTATGACCCCTAATCCTTACAATATTGACATTCCTCTCCACTCTTCCCTTTTACTACTAATTATTCTATCTCTAAACCATATAATCGTATATTTCTAGCCATTTTACTTAGCCTCTAACCCCATATAATTGATATCCTATATAAATCATAACTCCTATATCCTATATAACTCTTAACACTTAAAGTTGGAATCCTTGATTCTTAGCACATTTATGTCATAGCTTGTTGGATGTATGGGCTGACCCAGGTTCTACCTTAGTTCTCCATCAAAACCCTAGAAACCATCGACCCCTCTGGTAAACTAGAAGGAAACATTGTGCGTAGAGTGCACAGTGCAGTCTCACTCAAGAAAGATTATGGGTGATTGCATGACTCAGGTGTCTTCAATCATGGAAGGGATGATGTTCATGGGATGTTAGGCATATTTATACTTCTTCTACTTCAATCATTCATTCTACCATGCCATCATTCATATCTACCATTCATTTAACCCTTAACGTTCATTCTGCATGAAATACCATGTCTAATATAGTGCACACTATAAACAGATTCACTTATCACAAATCATATAAAATCAACACATAAGGGAAACACACACAGAGACACCATGTTTTACCGTGGTTCATCCCCCCTGGGCTACGTCCACAAAGATCTTTTGCTTCTTAGTATTATTCATCAAAGTCTTGCGTTGCGCGCATTTCATCAGTAGTACATAAGTATTGGTGAGGCTGACCAACATTGCACCAAGCTCCACAGCTTGCAACTTGACCCTCAATTACAACTCCAAAATAAACCCATCTTCAAAGCTCCCAACCAAAACTAGTAACCGCGACTCAAAACTCTCAAAACGTGCCAAAGATAAGATAGATCTCCAAGATATTTCTCCACTACTAAATTTCTTCCTATCTACCTAATACATCATCTATTTATACTACAAAATGTGGGTAAAAATCCATTACATCATAACCAAAACCCTAACCCTAATGGATTGTGTTTGTCCACAAAACAACTTCTTTTGCGTGGTTGGTCTTCGATCCAACCATTCATTTCTTTGACTATGCGCTTATTCTCCTTAATTCTCAGTGTGTTTCTTTCCTTTCCTTCTGTCGCGTTGCTTTCCCTTCTTTCCTAGCACACACTGCGTCCTTTGGTCCATTCCTTAGCTATCTTCCTTGTTTGTTGTGTAGTACCCAAAAATAGCTTGCTCCAACATAGCTCATATTATCTATTATATTAATCTATTACTTTTTACCCCAACACTAAACCTTGATGACCCTATAACACTTAAGGGAAAAGGGAAAGTTTAATCATGACTAAGTTTTGGTCCATTCCAATTCTCAAGTCACCCCTCCGACATTGTTTGTCTTCGGACACCTGAATAGTTGCATCCAACTGCATCTGTAGGAAAACAAACAATACATTTAGATATTGCTGAAATTTTAAAAATCCTTTCATTGTAGTAATGGTGAAACTAAATATTTCAGTTGACTTGTGCAAAGTTACAAAATATGAAATAATGGATAATTTCATATCCTTCACATTTATGTTATAATTTTTTCATAATTTGATTGTCGAATTCTTTGTGTCCTCATATTTGAGTCTGGAAACCCTCCCATGCCGTCAACACATGAATCTACTATAACCATGTCAAATTTCAGTGCATACAAGCAAAAACTGAAAAAAATTCAGCGTTGGCCCCATTCACAGGTCACTCTATGCGGGGTCAAATCAAAATCATAATTTCTACTAATTGATAAATGAACAACATGGAAAACTGTTAGACGAACCTAATTAGTTAAAATTGGAGATGATGGTATAAACTTGAATGGATGTCTCTTGTTTTCAAGAAAAATATATTCTCTACTGAACAAGGCCAACCACGTGAAGGTGGAAGCTCATATGGACCTCCCCGCCCCCCCCCACCCCCCCTCACATCACTCTCAATTCCCTAATACCCAATTTATTTACTATAAAATATTTGAAAGCAACATAATAAGAATCAAGCATAGAAATTAAGAAAACAAAGATTTAAGGTAAATGAAGGAGAACAAATCAACTAAAAACATATAAATACATACCTTGTACATTTCAACATTTCGATATCATTAATATTCTTCTTCATCCAACTCAACATTTGTATCATCAGGTTCAAAATCCATGTTGAAAGGATTGACCATATCTGCATCATCATCAATGTCATCATTTCCAATATTCATATTATGGTCTATATCATCATCAAGAGCATTGTCTCGTACATTTGGTTCAAGTTCTTCATCTAACACATATTCGTCGATATCATCTTCATCCAAAACATTGTATTGAACATCTCCTTGAACTTATTCGTCATATTTTTCTGACACATGAACTAACTACACCTCTAAACCATCTTATTGTTCAATATCATCTTCTTCTACTACATTATACTTTACCATACTTCCTCTTGGATGATATCTAACAACATATGAACAACTCCCTCTACCTGGAACCTCTGAGTAAAATATTTGTTTGCATTGGCTTGGAAGAACATAGGGCTCTGATCCCGGCTCAACATTCCTTGTATTAACCATGGTAAATCTGTTAGCATGTTAAATAACAGTTCTATTAGGATCACATTCATTCATTCGTAGCTTGTACCATTTGACATCGAACAAAACTAATTTGAAGGATTTAAAGTCACACTCAATTATATCATCCAAATAGCCATAGTATTGATTTTCAGATACCTCTGGATGTCTGTCACTTCTAAAGGAAACATTAGTAACCAGAAAAACTGCAACTATCCCACTATCATAAGTTTGCATCTTTTCATCTAACTTTTTGATGCAAAATTTGTGGCCATTGCACCACATAGCCTTGTGGTGTTTCAACTAAAATATGTTAGACACGTAAAAAATGCATTGTCAATTGATAAACATATATATATATATACTTAGAAATTATGCAAAATAAGAAAAAAATCACACAATATAAATCAATATAATATTCAAAAAAACTAAACACTATGGGTGAATATGCTTTCATGTTTATCTTTTAAACCATATGCTAAATCAATTTCCCTCTGTGTAAGATTGATATCTCCTTTAAGTTCAGCTTATTTAACCAATGTAGCCACACCATACCATGATAACCTACCATTATTAGATTGTATACATCATTCAATCCATACCTTCATCCAATCAATATTGTTTGTAATGCATAAATGTATTGCATCCCACTCTTGACGAGTTGTATTAAAATAAAACAATTCAAATATAATCAGTTACCATGGTACACCATCATAATAATAGGTTATGCATGAAGACTAAAAATTAAATAAATATGATATAGTTAAAAATAAAAATTGAAATGTATCATATATCTCCACCATCTACTTACATGTCACTTTCCTCATTCTACCTTTCCCCGATAGGTGCTCCCCTTCAAATTTGTTCATATTGGAGTTGACATCCCATATGTGATCCACATTAATACTTGCAGCTATTTTAGGAATATATTGAGTCATATAAACCATGGTTTGATATACCATATATCCCTCTACCCTATAGCCCTCAAGACATGCTCTTTGTCTAACCAAATCCTTCAATGATTTCAAGTGCCTCTAAACCATCCACATTGACCTTGTGTGTATAGGTCCACACTTTTCAATCTCCTCAACTTGATGTATGAGGTAGTGTTCTTGTGCATTGAAAAAAATTGGAGGTAGATAATTTTTCATTTCACACATTAGAAGATGAATTTGTCTCCTCCAATACTTTATATCTTCATTATCGATTTCTTTAGATGACAACCATCTTTCAAATGATGCAAGCAAATCACATTTTTCAACAAAAAAGTATATAGTACTACATGACAAGTAAAACACATGCAGTCAAATACAAGTTGTACAACGAATTGAAAAAATTACACTTTGCATATAAATCACCACTTACCTCATGTATTTTCCAATATCATATATAAATTGTTTGACATTATTGTCAAAGTTGTTTGGGAGAGATAGAGGTAGACCATACTATAACAAAAAAAAACGAATCATTATTTATTCCAAATTAGTAGAAAAGAAAACACTAACAAGATGTTTCACGTATACAAATATAAACACCAAAATAATTACCTTAATGAAGGTATTCCAATCATGATTTTTTATCCCACCTAAATCACCTTTATTTGTTAGGATATTCTTTATGTTTGAAGAAAATCCAATAGAAAATTTAATTTTTTGAATAACCTCTTTTACATCCTTGCTTTGTTTCTCAGTCAATAACCATGGAAGGGTTCTTATATTTTGTTCTCCTTCACTATTTGAATGAATCACACTTTGCATTGCATGATTCGCCTCCTTAATTTCATTACAAATCTTGACAATATTTTCTTTGTCACTCCTTCGATCTAAGATTCACCATAAGGTTTTTGTTACATTCTTATCGATGTGCATTGTATCAAACAAATGGAAAATTTATAGGTGCTCATAGTAGGGGAGCCTACTGAATTTCATGGGACAACTTTTCATTCCTCGTGGAAGCGCCCCATTATTAATGCCTTCATGACGACCTTAAAGGTGAAGCATAATAAAAAATATTACAACAATACCTATCGATTAATACAACGAACAACATCCAATATAAATATAAAATATTGCAAACATTTCATGTATGATACATAAACGATTTAATCCATACCTTGATGATATCTATTATATCACAACTTCCATAGATGAGGTGCCATTCTCCGTGGTTTTAATCCAATCTCTTCTTTGCCATTGAAAAGATGTTTTTCGATACTTCGATACCTATGGTTCTTAGAGAGGAAGTGCCTATACTCATCAAACACCTCCTTTCCTACACTTCTTGAATGATGAGATTTCACCTTAGGACCACAAACTGGACATGCAAATTTACCCTTTGTTTGAAGACTTGCAAGAGATGGATTAACTTTTATATCAATTATTTGAAGTATGTTTAATGAATGGATTATTTGAAAAACATGCATGATATGAACTTCATAAAATTAAAGTACATTATAAAAGTGCAGTGTAACGTTATAACATACCACATAAATGTGTCGGTCCTAGGGCATCATTTTTTGTCCATACAAGTGTTGCATGGAATTGAAATTCCCTTTGCGCATTTATTAGTCTAGAGATATCATACAAATTGATTCCCTTCCATAAATATAGTAACTCATCGATAAGAGGCTCAATATATACATTCATATCTTTGACTTGGTACTTACCTAATTGATTGAACATAGAGTACATAATTACTACATCTATGAGTAAATAAAATAAATATCAAACATAATTATAAGAAATAATTGAACATATATGAGTAAACAAAAAAATATATGAAAAAATTATGAAACAAACAAGACAAATGAGATGTTACCGTGTTAAGAAAAATTAATCTAAACATATACCTAGAACAATCATTGCCAACATTATGTGCTCCCTCTTTATTGACATCCATGGAGTAATTTTATTGTTGATAACAAAAACATGCCACACTGAGTAAGTATATCTGAGATCTCCAAATGGATTGACACCGTCAGCTACCAATGAAAGCCTAATATTACAAGGTTCAACCTTAAAATGTGGCCATATTTTCTCTATCTTCTTAAATGAAGATCCATTTACAGGCATTCGAAGAACACAATTTTTACTTCTATTCTTTGCATGGTAATCCATAAATTGTGCTATGTTTTTGCACCTGCACAATCGCCGCAAACGTGGAATTATGGGAATATAACAAAGAGCCTTGCGAGAAACCTTTTTTGTTACTTTATTGGTTTGATATCTACTAATTTGAAATTTCGGGCATTCTTCTTTCAAGGAATCTTTTCCATAATATAGAATATGATCATCAGGACATGCATGAATAGCTTGATACTCCATTCCGATATCCTTCATAATGGCATGTAAACCTCGGTATGTGCAAGGCAAAACATTTGATGGTGGTAACAAAAATTCACCTAACAATCTACAACATAAAAAATTAGTACTGGTTAATGTGAAGAATATTAATCGTACATATTGCATCCAAATTTTACAGGTGATCAACTGACAAAAAAATAGAGGAA
The DNA here is from genome assembly GCA_010110895.2 of Picea sitchensis. Classification (NCBI taxonomy): domain Eukaryota; kingdom Viridiplantae; phylum Streptophyta; class Pinopsida; order Pinales; family Pinaceae; genus Picea; species Picea sitchensis. The sequence continues at coordinate 94,208 of SNQJ01S0011772.1, forward strand.
AAAATAAAACCCTTATCATTTTGTACTAAATGTGACAAAACATATTACAATATACGTTAGGAGTTATGTCACACAAGTGTTTGACAAACCATTCATAACCTTTAAGTTCACCAACAACAATATAGCAACAAGAAGAGTTGTTTTCGAGGCTTCATAAAGAGGTTGTCTTGTGTTCTCAAGTACATGTATATCAAAAACACCATCAAGAAGGTCGTCATCATCATCCATTCCTACATTATTAAATGTCTCCTGGATCAATATATTTGTCCCATCTTCTTCAACTGTGTTATTAACATCATCATCTTCTTCCATAGGATCATTAACTTTATATTCAATATTCGCTCCATGTTCCTGAACAGGTGCTTGTACATCCACTTTTTCCTCCATATCGCGTGCCCTAGGACATCATTTCTTTATAATTACAAACAAACAAGTAATATTAGTGTATATAAAAAATATTAAAATGATACAAACGTTTACAAATATAATGTAGGAAAACAAATTCAACAAATACAAACACAAAGACAACTTAGGTGAGAGAGAAAAACAAAGACAACAAAACAATGATGAAGCTTGTGCAATTTATCAAGATGTTTATGAATATGTTGAAAAAATATAGGAAAAATGTTACTTTTCTTGACATGTAGAAAGAGAGAAACTTGTGGGATTATATATAGTCACAACCAACAAAAACAACCTATTCTTATTTCGTTGCATTCATCAATATGTCATATTCTTCCCCAACCCTAAACCCTTAACCCATACTCCCTAAAACCCCATTAACCTCTAAATCCCTAACCCCTAGCCCCTTATACCCTATCGGCGTAATCCTTAACACCTTAACCCCATTCCCCCTAAGCCCTTCAACCCCTCACCCCCTAACCCCCTAAAATTGTAACCCCTAAACTACCCTAACCTCTTAATCCCTAACCCTAAACCCCTTAAACACTAAACCCCTAACCCCTATTAGGCCCTAAACTCCCTAAACCTACCTTAAACCCTAAGCTACTAACCCATAACCCCTAAACCATTGATCCTTGATCTGGCCTAATTATTAACCCTTAAATCGATAAAATCTTAACCCCTAACCTCTTACACCCCTGTACCCCTAAACCTTAAACCACTTAACCACTAAAACCTACCCTATATCCGACGAACATGTGGTCGTCAAATATAAGGGGTTAAGATCAAATATTATATAGCCCTTTGATCCCTAACCCTTAACCCACCCCTAACCTCTAAACCATGAACCCCTAACCCATTACACCCTATCCCCATAATCGTTAACACCTTAACCCCAGCCCTAACCCAACCTAACCCTAAACCCCTAACCCCTACTCCCTAACACCTGATTAACCTCTAAATCCCATAGGCCTCAAACCCCTTCTAAACCTACCTTAAACCCTAACCTATAAAACCCTAACCCCTAAACCACTTAGCCCTAATCTAACCTTATTAACCCCTAAATTGCTAAAATATTATCCCCTAACCCCTTACTCCTTGTACCCCTAAACCTTAAACCTGCTAACAACTAAACCCTAGATTATTCTTCTTCTACATTTAACATATAAACATTTACGAAAACAATCTGCAATATAAAGACATATAGTGAATAACTTACCAAGCGATGATATTCATACCCGCCTTCAAGGTGTCCATAATCTCTACCATGTTTTCTAGCTTTTTTTATTAAAACTCTCCTACTATTATAGCCCTTGCATTTGTTATAAGGGCAATAACATTTTCCATCACCCAAAGCCTCAAATGCAAATCTCACATTTCGTTGTACTCCTCCTGGAGGAATGTTATGTGATATTTTTCCTTGCCAAACTTTCAGTGATGATTATCTTCAAAAATCAACCTATGTAGTTTAACTATTTGTAATGCAATTAAAAAAATAAAAAAATAATGTATTTTGACAAAAAAATATTCCCTATAACCTTTGCAAACCGTCGATAGTGTAGCAACAACGTCGAGCGTCTCTAATATTTTGAACTTCTTTATATTTTTTACCAGAGAGACATTGTCTAATGGGAAAGAATTTGACTTCGTGAATCGTCAGATATCCGATAAAACATTTATTGACATGGTTAAACGTCAGATGTCCAAAGAATTGATCATTGACTTGGTCAAAATGAACACCTGTCGGATATCTAATTCCATGCTCATCAGATATCCGATGAATATCGCGCATTTAAAAAAAATACTAAAATTGCAAAAAAAATCTGATAGTATGACGTACCGTAGGATTATAGCGTTGGATGTTTCACCAATATGTACTAGTGTGAGAACAATGATGGGAAAGATATCCATTGCATAAAGGAATAATTTTTTCAATATGTGGTTGATGAATCAAGAATATTGAATGTGGTCAATGATAAGGAGAAAGATGAAAGTATTAAATCAAATTTGAAACTTCACATCTAACCAAAGAGAAAAAAATTCTTGAGCAACCAAGAATTGATTTCATTGAATCATGGTTCCAAAGAATTATTGGCCAAGCAATGAAATCATATTTTGAGCAAATTTCATTCAATTTCTCTCCAACACACTTTGGGCTTGCTCTTGGCACTTTAATAGCAGCCCTGACATGTTCCCCAATTTTGGAGTTCATTCTAAAGATTATTTGGATGCTTGAATGACTCAATTGGAAATATACTTATACTTGAAAATGTCATTTTCCTTCAAGTAGCAAAGTGTAGGTA
>SNQJ01S0011772.1:96962-109285 GCA_010110895.2 Picea sitchensis
AGACAAACATATAAAAGTCTCGAGTTCAAAATAATGACATATAATACAAGCCATCTTCAAAATTCAAAAAGTATTTTCCAATCCATATCCATATCTTTTATCTGCACATGAATTATTCCTTCCTCATTCATTGCATTGCACTGAACTACTACGAATTGCAAGATATTCATGACAAAGAAGAAAAATAATTTGGATGGGAGTTGCAAGCACAAGTGAGCCATGGTTGGTTGCTTGATATTTTATTTTTTCTTTGATTATTATATAATATATCATTTTACATTTTCTCTACTTGACATTATGTGCATTGTTTGCACAAGGCTATAGATTCCTATGGGAGGATATCATTTTGTCTACTTGAGATTCTCTACTTACATTTTTTTCTTAGCTAGTGCATGGGTCAAGGTCTCGACCTTGCTAAAGAAATGGGCGCTCCTGGAGGTCATTGGAAGTATATCGTTGGAGTTATTACTCACTAGAGGTCTTGGNACAAGGGTGTTGGGGCCAGAGAGTCAGCATGGGGAGGGATTATAGTAAATAATAGGGGGCAGGGTAGGGGGGTTTAACCCACAAATATCAAACCCAGAATTGGAAACAGTCCAAAACTAGAAATTGCTCTAACCCCTATAAACCATGACAACTAAAACCTGTAACTATAGCCCTTAACCATCATCACCCCTAAATATTATAACCTCTAACTCGTATGGCCCCTAATCCTTACAGTATTGACATTCCTCTCCACTCTTCCCTTTTACTACTAATTATTCTATCTCTAAACCATATAATCATATATTTATAGCCATTTTACTTAGCCTCTAACCCCATATAATTGATATCCTATATAAATCATAACTCCTATATCCTATATAACTCTTAACACTTAAAGTTGGAATCCTTGATTCCTAGCACATTTATGTCATAGCTTGTTGGATGTATGGGCTGACCCAGGTTCTACCTTAGTTCTCCATCAAAACCCTAGAAACCATTGACCCCTCTGGTAAACTAGAAGGAAACATTGTGCATAGAGTGCACAGTGCAGTCTCATTCGAGAAATATTATGGGTGATTGCATGACTCAGGTGTCTTCAATCATGGAAGGGATGATGCTCATGGGATGTTAGGAATATTTATACTTCTTCTACTTCAATCATTCATTCTACCATGCCATCATTCATATATACCATTCATTTAACCGTTAACATTCATTATGCATGAAATACCATGTCTAATATAGTGCACACTATAAACAGATTCACTTATCATAAATCATATAAAATCAACACATAAGGGAAACACACACATAGACACCATGTTTTACCGTGGTTCATCCCCCCCAGGCTACGTCCACAAAGATCTTCTGCTTCTTATTATTATTCATCAAAGTCTTGCGTTGCGTGCATTTCATCAGTAGTACATAAGTATTGGTGAGGCTGACCAACATCGCACCAAGCTCCACAGCTTGCAACTTGACCCTCAATTACAACTACAAAATATACCCATCTTCAAAGCTCCCAACCAAAACTAGTAACTGTGACTCAAAACTCTCAAAACATGCCAAAGATAAGATAGATCTCCAAGATATTTCTCCACTACTAAATTTCTTCCTATCTACCTCATACATCATATATTTATACTACAAAATGTGGGTAAAAACCCATTACATCATAACCAAAACCCTAACCCTAGAGGATTATGTTTGTCCACAAAATAACTTCTTTTGCGTGGTTGGTCTTCGATCCAACCATTCCTTTCTTTGACTATGCGCTTCTTCTCCTTAATCCTCGGTGTGTTTCTTTCCTTTCCTTTTGTCGCACTATTTTCCCTTCTTTCCTAGCACACACTGCTTCCTTTGGTCCATTCCTTAGCTATCTTCCTTGTTTGTTGTGTTGTACCCAAAAATAACTTGCTCCAACATAGCTCATATTATCTATTATATTAATCTATTACTTTTTACCCCAACACTAAACCTTGATGACCCTATAACACTTAAGGGAAAAGGGAAAGGTTAAGCATGACTAAGTTTTGGTCCATTCCAATTCTCAAGTCACCCCTTCGGCATTGTTTTTATTGGGACACCTGAATAGTTGCATCCAACTGCATCTGTAGGAAAACAAACAATACATTTAGATATTGCTGATATTTTAAAAATCCTTTCATTGTAGTAATGGTGAAACTAAATATTTCAGTTGACTTGTGCAAAGTTACAAAATATGAAATAATGGATAATTTCATATCCTTCACATTTCTGTTATAATTTTGTCGTAATTTGATTGTTGAATTCTTTGTGTCCTCATATTTGAGTTTGGAAACCTTCCCATACCGTCAACACATGCATCTACTATAACCATGTCAAATTTCAGTGCATACAAGCAAAAACTGAAAAGATTTCAGCGTTGACCCCATTCACAGGTCACTCTATGCGGGGTCAAATCAAAATCATAATTTCCACTAATTGATAAATGAACAACATTGAAAACTGTTAGATGAACCTAATTAGTTAAAATTGGAGATGATGGTATAAACCTAAATGGACGTCTCTTGTTTTCAAGAAAAATATATTCTCTACTGAACAAGGCCAACCACGTGAAGGTGGAAGCTCACATGGCCCTTCCCCACCTCCTCACATCACTCTCAATTCCCTAATACCCAATTTATTTACTATAAAATATTTGAAAGCAACATAGTAAGAATCAAATATAGAAATTAAGAAAACAAAGATTTAAGGTAAATGAAAGAGAACAAATCAACTAAAAACATATAAATACATACCTTGTACATTTCAACATTTCGATATCATTAATATTCTTCTTCATCCAACTCAACATTTGTATCATCAAGTTCAAAATCCATGTTGAAAGGATTGACCATATCTGCATCATCATCAATGTCATCATTTCCAATATTCATATCATGGTCTATATCATCATCAAGAGCATTGTCTCGTACATTTGGTTCAACTTCTTCAGGTTCTTCATCTGACACATATTCGTCGATATCATCTTCATCTAGAACATTGTATTGAACATCTCCTTGAACTTATTCGTCATATTTTTCTGACACATGAACTAACTGCACCTCTAAACCATCTTATTCTTCAATATCATCTTCTTCTGCTACATTATACTTTACCATACTTCCTCTTGGATGATATCTAAAAACATATGACCAACTCCCTCTGCTTGGAACCTCTGAGTAAAAAAACTTGTTCGCATTGGCTTGGAAGAACATAGGGCTCTGATCTCGGCTCAACATTCCTTGTATTAACCATGGTAAATTTGTTAGCATGTTGAATAATAGTTCTATCAGGATCACATTCATTCATTCATAGCTTGTACCATTTGACGTCAAACAAAACTAATTTGAAGGATTTAAAGTCACACTCAATTATATCATCCAAATACCCATAGTATTGATTTTCAGATACTTCTGGATGTCTGTCACTTCTAAAGGAAACATTAGTAACCAAAAAAATTGCAGTTATCCCACTATCATAAGTTTGCATCTTTTCATCCAACTTTTTGATGCAAAGTTTGTGGCCATTGCACCACATAGCCTTGTGGTGTTTCAACTAAAATATGTTAGACACGTAAAAATGCATTGTCAATTGATAAACATATATATACTTAGAAATTATGCAAAATAAGAAAAAAATCACACAATATAAATCAATATAATATTAAAAAAACCTAAACACTATGGGTGAATATGCTTTCATGTTTATCTTTTAAACCATATGCTAAATCAATTTCCCTCTATGTAAGATTGGTATCTCCTTTAAGTTCAGCTTATTTAACCAATGTAGCCACACCATACCATGATAACCTACCATTATTAGATTGTATACATCATTCAATCCATACCTTCATCCAATCAATATTGTTTGCAATGCATAAATGTATTGCATCCCACTCTCGACGAGTTGTATTAAAATAAAACAATTCAAATATAATCAATTACCATGGTACACCGTCATAATAATGGGTTATGCATGAAGACTAAAAATTAAATAAATATGATATAGTTAAAAAATAAAAATTCAAATGTATCATATATCTCCACCATCTACTTACATGTCACTTTCTTCATTCTACCTTTCCCCAATAGGTTCTCCCCTTCAAATTTGTTCATATTGGATTTGACATCCCATATGTGATCCACATAATACTTGCAGCTATTTTAGGAATATATTGAGTCATATAAACCATGGTTTGATATACCATATATCCCTCTATCCTAGAACCCTCAAGACATGCTCTTTGTCTAACCAAATCCTTCAATGATTTCAAGTGCCTCTAAACCATCCACATTGACCTTGTGTGTATAGGTCCACACTTTTCAATCTCCTCAACTTGGTGTATGAGGTAGTGTTCTTGTGCATTGAAAAACATTGGAGGTAGATACTTTTTCATTTCACACATTAGAAGATGAATTTGTCTCCTCCAATACTTTATATCTTCATTATCGATTTCTTTAGATGACAACCATCTACAAATGATGCAAGCAAATCACAGTTTTCAACAAAAAAGTATATAGTACTACATGACAAGTAAAACACATGCAATCAAATACAAGTTGTACTACAAATTGAAAAAATTACACTTTGCATATAAATCACCACTTACCTCATGTATTTTCCAATATCATATGCAAATTGTTTGACATTATTGTCAAAGTTGTTTGGGAGAGATAGAGGTAGACCATACTGTAACAAAAAAAAATGAATCATTATTTATTCCAAATTAGTAGAAAAGAAAACACTAACAAGATGTTTCGCGTATACAAATATAAACACCAAAATAATTACCTTAATGAAGGTATTCCAATCATGATTTTTTATCCCACCTAAATCACCTTTATTTGTTATGTTTGAAGAAAATCCAATCGAAAATTTAATTTTTTGAATAACCTCTTTTACATCCTTGGTTTGTTTCTTTGTCAATAACCATGGAAGGGTGCTTATATTTTGCTCTCCTTCACTATTTGAATGAATCACACTTTGCATTGCATGATTCGCCTCCTTAATTTCATTACAAATCTTGACAATATTTTCTTTGTCACTCCTTCGATCTAAGATGCACCATAAAGTTTTTGTTACATTCTTATCGATGTGCATTGTATCAAACAAATGAACAATTTCTAGGTGCTCATAGTAGGGGAGCCTACTGAATTTCACGTGATAACTTTTCATTCCTCATGGAAGCACCCCATTATTAATGCCTTCATGACGACCTTAAAGGTGAAGCATAATTAAAAATATTACAACAACACCTATCGATTAGTACAACGAACAACATCCAATATAAATATAAAATATTGCAAACATTTCATATATAATACATAAACGATTTAATCCATACCTTGACGATATCTATTATATCACAACTTCCATAGATGAGGTTCCATTCTCCGTGGTTTTAATCCAATCTCTTCTTTGCCATTGAAAAGATGTTTTTTGATACTTCGATACCTATGGTTCTTAGAGAGGAAGTGCCTATACTCATCAAACACCTCCTTTCCTATGCTTCTTGAATGATGAGATTTCACCTTAGGACCACAAACTGGACATGAAAATTTACCCTTTGTTTGAAGACTTGCAAGAGATGGATTAACTTTTATATCAATTATTTGAAGTATGTTTAATGAATGGATTATTTAAAAACATGCATGATATGAACTTCATAAAATTAAAGTACATTATAAAAGTGCAGTGTAATGTTATAACATACCACATAAATGTGTCGGCTCTGGGGCATCATGGATTGTCCATACATGCATTGCATGGAATTGAAATTCCCTTTGCGCATTTATTGGTCTAGAGATATCATACAAATTGATGCCCTTCCATAAATATAGTAACTCATCGATAAGAGGCTCGATATATACATTCATATCTTTGACTTGGTACTTACCTAATTGATTGAACATAGAATACATAATTACTACATCTATGAGTAAATACAATAAATATCAAACATAATTATAAGAAATATTTGAACATATATGAGTAAACAAAAAAATATATGAAAAAATTATGAAACAAACAAGACAAATGAGATGTTACCATGTTAAGAAAAATTAATCTAAAGAGATACCTGGAACAATCATTGCCAACATTATGTGCTCCCTCTTTATTGACATCCATGGAGTAATTTTATTGTTGATAACAAAAACATGCCACACTAAGTAAGTATATCTGAGATCTCCAAATGGGTTGACACCGTCAGCTGCCAATGAAAGCCTAATATTACAAGGTTCAACCTTAAAATGTGGCCATATTTTCTCCGTCTTCTTAAATGAAGATCCATTTACAGGCATTCAAAGAACACAATTTTTACTTCTATTCTTTGCATGGTAATCCATAAATTGTGCTATGTTTTTGCACCTGCATAATCGCCGCAAACGTCGAATTATGGGAATATAACAAAGAGCCTTGTGAGGAACCTTTTTTGTTACTTTATCGGTTTGATATATACTAATTTGAAATTTTGAGCATTCTTCTTTCAAGGAATCTTTTCCATAATATAGAATATGATCATCAGGACATGCATGAATAGCTTGATACTCCATTCCAATATCTTTCATAATGGCATGTAAACCTCGGTATGTGCAAGGCAAAAAATTTGATGGTGGTAACAAAAATTCACCTAACAATCTACAACATAAAAAATTAGTACTAGTTAATGTGAAGAATATTAATCGTACATATTGCATCCAAATTTTACAGGTGATCAAATGACAAAAAAATAGAGTAAAAAATAAAACCCCTATCATTTTTTACTAAATGTGACAAAATATATTACAATATACCTTACGAGTTATGTCACACAAGCGTTTGACAAACCATTCATAACCTTGAAGTTCACCACCAACAATATAGCAACGAGAAGAGTTGTTTTTTAGGCTTCATAAAGAGGTTGTCTTGTGTTCTCAAGTATATGTATATCAAAAACACCATCAAGAAGGTCGTCATCATCATCCATTCCTACATTATTAAATGTCGCCTGGATCAATATATTTGTCCCATCTTCTTCAACTTTATTATTAGCATCATCATCTTCTTCCATAGGATCATTAACTTTATATTCAATATTCGCTCCATGTTCCTGAACAGGTGCTTGTACATCCACTTCTTCCTCCATATCGCGTGTTCTAGGACATCATTTCTTTATAATTACAAACAAACAAGTAATATTAGTGTATATAAAAAATATTAAAATGATACAAACGTTTACAAATATAATATAGGAAAACAAATTCAACAAATACAAACACAAAGACAACTTAGGTGAGAGAGAGAAACAACAACAAAACAATGATGAAGCTTGTGCAATTTATCAAGATGTTTATGAATATGTTGAAAACATATAGGAAAAATGTTACTTTTCTTGACATGTAGAAAGAGAGAAACTTGTGGGATTATATATAGTCACAACCAACAAAAAAAACCTATTCTTATTTCGTTGCATTCATCAATATGTCATATTCTTCCCTAACCCTAAACCCCTAACCCATACTCCCTAAAACCCCATTAACCTCTAAATCCATAACCCCTAGCCCCTTATACCCTATCAGCGTAATCCTTAACACCTTAACCCCATTCCCCCTAATCCCTTCAACCCCTTACCCCCTAACCCCCTAAAATTTTAACCCCTAAACTACCCTAACCTCTTAATCCCTAACCATAAACCCCTTAAACACTAAACCCCTAACCCCTATTAGGCCCTAAACTCCCTAAGCCTACCTTAAACCCTAAGCTACTAACCCATAACCCCTAAGCCATTGATCCTTGATCTGGCCTAATTATTAACCCTTTAATCGATAAAATCTTAACCCCTAACCTCTTACACCCCTGTACCCCTAAACTTTAAACCACTTAACCACTAAAACCTACCCTATATCCGACGAACATGTGGTCGTCAGATATAAGGGGTTAAGATCAAATATTATATAGCCCTTTGATCCCTAACCCATAACCCACCCCTAACCTCTAAACCATTAACCCCTAACCCATTACACCCTATCCCCATAATCGTTAACACCTTAACCCCAGCCCTAACCCAACCTAACCTTAAACCCCTAACCCCTACTCCCTAACACCTGATTAACCTCTAAATCCCATAGGCCTCAAACCCCTTCTAAACCTATCTTAAACCCTAACCTATAAACCCCTAACCCCTAAACCACTTAGCCCTAATTTGACCTTATTAACCCCTAAATTGCTAAAATATTATCCCCTAACCCCTTACTCCTTGTACCCCTAAACCTTAAACCCGCTAACCACTAAACCCTAGATTCTTCTTCTTCTACATTTAACATATAAACATTTACAAAAACAATCTGCAATATAAAGACATATAATGAATAACTTACCAAGCGATGATATTCATGCCCGCCTTCAAGGTGTCCATAATCTCTACCATGTTTTCTAGCCTTTTTTATTAAAACTCTCCTACTATTATAGCCCCTGCATTTGTTACAAGGGCAATAAAATTTTCCATCACCCAAAGCCTCCAATGCAAATCTCACGTTTTGTTGTACTCCTCCTGGAGGAATGTTATGTGACATTTTTCCTTACCAAACTTTCAGTGATGATTGTCTTCAAAAATCAACCTATGTAGTTTAACTATTTGTAATGCAATTAAAAAAATAAAAAAATAATGTATTTTGACCAAAAAATATCCCCTATAACCTTTGCAAACCGTCGATAGTGTAGCAACAACGTGGAGTGTCTCTAATATTTTGAACTTCTTTATATTTTTTACTAGAGAGACATTGTCTAACGAGAAAGAAATTGACTTCGTGAATCATCAGATATAACATTTATTGACATGGTCAAATGTCGGATGTCCAACGAACTGATCATTGACTTGGTCAAACTGCACACCTATCGGATATCCAATTCCATGCTCATTGGATATCCGACCAATATCGCGCATTTAAAAAAAATACTAAAATTGCAAAACAAAACTGATAGTATGACGTACCGTAGCACCCATATGTACTAGTGTGAGAACAATGATGGGAAAGATATCCATTGCATAAAGGAATAATTTTTTCAATACATGGTTGATGAATCAAGAATATTGAATGTGGTCAATGATAAGGAGAAAGATGAAAGTATTAAATCAAATTTGAAACTTCACATCTAACCAAAGAGAAAAAAATTCTTGAGCAACCAAGAATTGATTTCATTCAATCATGGTTCCAAAGAATTATTGGCCAAGCAATGAAATCATATTTTGAGCAAATTTCATTCAATTTCTCTCCAACACACTTTGGGCATTCTCTTGGCACTTTAATAGCAGCCCTGACATGTTCCCCAATTTTGGAGTTCATTCTAAAGATTATTTGGATGCTTGAATGACTCAATTGGAAATATACTTATACTTGAAAATGTCATTTTCCTTCAAGTAGCAAAGTGTAGGTAGATCTGGTTTTTACATAGTTTATTTCTTCAATTAAAGTTTTGCACAATAAAACAGTTGCTAGATGGAGTTAATGTTTGAAGATGACTTAATGAACCAATGGACGAGGAATTATAAGAATTTATTTTGAAGATGAATCCAGAGCCCAATGGAGAAGGTAGCCAAACTGAGATTCTGGATTCTTAGCAAACCATAGGGGGTCACTGTCCCTAAGTTGGAGCCAGATGTTGATAAAAAAACTTGATCACATGGATTTCTCGCTCTTGGAATAACAAAAAAAAATTGATATCAGAAGAATAAAATTTTGAATTATTATTATTTCATAGTGTATCCCTCAATGTTAACTTCATCTTTAATTTTACAGATTTAAAAATTCGAATCTATATGCTCAAGATATCCATGTTTTTGTTCAATCACCCAAAGAGAGTTTTTCCATGTACAACACAACTAATATTTGGAACTAAGATTTCCTTGGAACCGTGATAATATTCTTGGAAGCATGATTACATTCTTCGAACCATGTTGATTTTCTTGGAACCACACTTACACATTTTGTTGGTTCTATTCTTGGCATTTGAGACTAAGTCTTGACTTAGCCTCATTTTCTTCGTTCTTTATTCCATTCATTTTCTTAGTTCTTCCATTCCATATTTATTCCATATTCCATCTTGACTTAGTCTCATTTTATTGGTTCTTTATTTCATTCATTTGCTTAGTTCTTCCATTCCATATTTATTTCAAATTCAATATTTCATGTTTCTGAGTCTCTTTTTCCATTTTATTGTTTCCAATCTATACTTATTGTTTCATCTCACTTGCGGGACCACACACCCCACATTACCTCTCCACTCATCCTTCTCCCCACACATCCACACTTAACCATTTTTCCAATCCCCCTTACTCCTCTCCATGTGGATCTACACTCCATGCAGACCTACACCCCATATTCCCCTTACCTCCACATCCCTTACCCTCGCACCACATTCCCTTACTCCCTCTCCACTCATCCCTCTCCCCACTCACCCACACTTAACCATTTTTCCCATCCCCCTCACTCCTCCATGCAGACCTCCTATGTTTTACCTACACTCCTCCCTCACTCCGATTCACATTCCCTCCCCTCTCTCTCCTCCCTCACGACTTTACTCCCCATTTCTTGTTCCATTCCTACTCTTACCATTTTTCCTAAGTTTTATTTCCTCTAACCATATTATGACGCATGTAAACCACTTATATTATGACACATGGCGACCAATTGTATTATGACACATGGCAACTAGTTACATTATGAGATGTGGCACCCTATCATACTATGACACATGGGCTATGACTAGGTGTTGATTTGTTGTTTATTGGGTGTTTACTAGGTGATGAATGGATCATTATTGGGAAACATAAATATTTAATTAATTCACTATTTTTCTAAGGGTCTAATGTCTAAGTCTTCATAGTCTCTGTATGCTTTACATGAGAGGCATGGTGGACTTTACAATATAAATAATTCAAATCTTTATATCCTTATGCATGTGGGATATATATTTTCCAAGAAAAGTCAAAATCTTAAAGCAGAAGGACTAATTAAGATCAAGGGCTAAGATTAACCCATGAGTTATATGAAAGGGCTAATATTAACCCATGAGTTAGATGAATGATTGCTGAGCGGAGAACTTCTCGAAGCCATAACTTGATATTCGAGAGTCGGATTTGGGAATTTACTATACCTCATTGGAAAGTTAATTCAACAAGGAAGATGACGGTATAGGTTTCAAGAGATGAAATTTGCCATGATGCTCTCAAAAATTGAAAGAATTGTCACCTTGGTTTTTATGGTTTGATGATATATCTACTTGGAACCTCAACTTCCCGAGCTCATATCTTGAGATCCAAAACTCCAAATTGTGCTCATGATGACTCATTGGAAATTTGAGATGATGAATATTTCATATAGAATGTTTTATATAGATGAAAGGGTAAAAATAGTTCTCATAAAATTAAAACAAAGGCAACTTTTGTTAAAGGAACTCAACTTGAAAATTTGAAAATAAAGTTTATTAAATAAACTTTATTAAAGGAATAAGTGGGCCCTACTCGGAGGCATGAATTTCAATGACATAATTCATTAATGAAACTTCAATCAATAATTAATTAAAAGTGGTTTACTTTAAAAAGAAATCATGGGAAATTATAGAAAGACAAACCCTAACTACTTCAAGAACATTGAAAACAAATTTTAAAAGGGCAAGAGAAGGCACCATCAAGAGGTTGGTAGTCAGAAGTTTCTACAGTAGTGAAAATTCTACAAGAAGCAAAGATCTATATTTCCAAGATTCATTGGACCAACCTGCCAAAACTTGTCTCTCTGAATCTTCTTCTTTTATGTTTCTTTCCATCAAATCTCCCATGAAGTAAATCAGGAAGATTTGCATCTGAGAAGTGCTTTCTCTTGAAATATTCAATTATCTTGTAACATTTAAGGTCCATAGGAGCAAGATCCCTACTTGTGAAAAGTATATGTAGTTCATTTCAATTCATGTAATTGTCATTGAGACATTATTGAAGTTGTTTCAGTTCTTTTGTTTTAGGCATTATTGAACTTGTCATATTGATTTATTTTTATAAATTTCTCTTGCAAAGAGCTATTCAGGGCATTACATTAGTGATTTTTCATACTTTGAGTTGAAAGCATGTGATTTCAAATGTCTTGCCTATCAAAATCGTTTTTGGGTTTAAATGAAGTTATCATTTAAATTTCTTTGAAAACCTTTCATTTCTTCATCTTACAAAAGTAATAGTAGATTCCAAGTTCAATTTGTCTTACAAGAGAGAAAGAATGTTTTTTGAAGGGATATTTTGAAACCTTGTAGACAAAAATATCCGTTGACACACTTTATTCTATCGTTTC
>SNQJ01S0011772.1:142972-160855 GCA_010110895.2 Picea sitchensis
TAATGATAAAGTATTAAAGTAAACAAGATACTAAAAATAAACATGAATACTTATCTTTTGTTTTTGTGTGGGGAGGCTCCACGGACTCTGCCATTTGCTATCTTTCTTCAAATCAACTATCTTCAACTTAAAGTACATAATCCTCAATTTATACTAAATCTTTCTTTGAGGGAGGAGATTCCTCTTCCTCTACCACATGTGCTTGATACTTTCTTTTCCCTTTTCCTTATGCTTGGTATTTTGCTCTTCTTCCTCTGGTTCTGGTACACTCACTGTGACATGTTCTCATCTAGAATCATCTGCAACCTATGCTTCCAAGATATTAAGTTTTAAGATCCTTCCAGCTTGTCTTCTACCCTCATACCGGTAGCCATTTTTTCTTGCAATAGAAACTCTAGTCCTCTGGGCTATAGAAATAATAAAAAAAATCAAATTTCTTGGATCTGAAAACTGAACTCACCAAAAGATGCGTTGGACTGAGGTGAGTATGTTGGTATAGTCATTTTCTGAAAATTCCAATTTCTGACCCTTGAAACTAGACCAACGTATTTCTAGACTCGTGCTTCTGGTTTTTTGGTACTTCTGGTACTGGTGAAAACTAGGGTTTCAATTTCCGAGAGTTCTATCCACTGAAAAGGTGTGTTGAAGGTGCCAATGAGATCCTTAGGTTAGTGCGCACTTTTCTAGATGATCTTTGGGCTGAAATTCATCTTTAATAAAAATCCCTAATTTTCTTATACGACAACAGTGACGTTTTTCTTTTTCTATGAAATATTCTCTCTTCAGCTTAGCTCTGATACCATGTTAAATTTTTTTATTTAATCTGTTATTATTAATCTTCATTATAACAACAACATAATAAGGATCTTACTTAAAGGAACACAATCACAGAGTACACAAGCATTTATCTTGGAAAACCCTCAAGGGGAAGAAAACCCAGTGAAACTTCTTTAATATAGATTCAATAACCAAGTACACTGTCTCTCACAAGAGAGATATTCATCTCACCAAACAGAATATCCACCAGAAACCCTAACCAAAATAGAGTAGCACACCACTTAGACCAATATAGTCATTCACCAAGATAACCTCATTAATCATATATATATATATATATATATAATTAGCTCATTAATTCCTATGTGCCTTCCAAAATGACATATTGGGTGTGTACCTTATCAAGCATATATTGCTATTAATAAAGTTTGATCTAGTCTTCATTAATCATCCTTATCACATTACTTGATTAATGCATTGGGATAGCTCACATTTAAATTATATCAAAAATAAGGTCCACCATTTCCCTATAGAGTAATCCATTGAGGTCACATTAATTATCCACAAGCTATAGTAAGGTTATGCTACTAGAATTGCTCCAAAGAGATTTAGCACCCTATTTATTATTCCACTACCATCCAAAGTTCCTTTGCTCTACCAAACTTGGAGTTTAAGCACACAAGGTAAAAGAACCATCACTAAGGGTGGCTTTAGTGATCATCTAGTTATATCAAGTCATCCATAAGGTGTTATTGTAAGTTAATGTCTTCCATTGGTTAATAAAAATATTTTTTCATTTACATTTTTTTGTAACTAGTGGAATCAACAATTAGTTGGGCACTTATTCTCATGACACATGGCCATGTTATCCAACTGCTACTACTATAACTTCCAAGTATCTCCACGATGCCTCATACACGACACACAAGGTAAACTGAGGTTTCGAACTAGTAACTTCACATAACATAGTGCCTTAAAAATACACTCTATCACTGAATGGCCTACACCCCGGGAGCAAATTCTTTCATTTACATAATCATGCTTGAAATTTACTTTTATTATGCATGGTTTTGTTGATGTCCTTTCTTTAAGTCTATTTTTAGATAAAATGGTTGTTTGCAAGTCTTTCATTCTATTTCTTTCATTTGTTTGTTGCTTAGTTTGCATTCGAGTCAGGGATTTTGCTACTCTTGTGTTGAAAACCATCCTATAGGAGCACCACTAATAATGCATTAGTAAACTTAAGAGTGCACCAACAAGCACAAGAAAAAATAATTTATCAAATTTAACTCAATTGTGCATTTAATATGTACTAGAGCACTGTGAATGGCGTGCATGTTTAATTATTCGCATTGGAGTAGTAAAAACATTGACAATTGGCTGGTAGTTGAATGCAAAAGATGTACTGCACAATTTTAAAAAATATGAGAAGGTCGTTAAATTAAAGTCAAATTTTAAACTACTAAAAATATAAATTAGAATATAAAAATTATTTTCCCTAGTCTCTTCTCTATTGAGAAGGCTTGGTTTCCATCTAAACTAAAAAAAATAAAAATTTGATATGAATTAAAAATTCCAAAACTAACTAAATCATCGTGAAAGCTAAGGAATTAAGAACTCTAGCAATATGGTAGCATCCCATAATGATGTGATCCTAAGGGCATTTATGTGATCCTAAGGGCATAGTGAGAACCAATGCTTGCATGGCTTCAAGAACTAAAGAATGTTACATATGAAATTATGAATAATGGTTTGATAACTTTTTATTTTTATTTTTATTTTAGTGCAATGAGCTCAATATCCCTAGTATTTGTAGGTAAAGTGTGTATATTTTTTAATTATGTTTTTGAAATAGTACACATGTCTTTGGTTTTGGTGTTGACCGATGCTATTATTAAATTAGACTATCAACATTAAAATTCAATACTATATTTAAACCTGATTCAATATGCATATATTTTGATAAGTTGATGCATGTGGTTATATGCAATATTAATAATATTTTTTAATTATTTTTTGAAACCAATATTTAATTATTTTTTGAAACCAATATTTTATTGACAAATGCAACCTAACAATGATATAATAATTATGCAATATATTACACATTATAATATTTATTAATTATTTTTAAATACCTATATTTTAATTTAAGATATTTAAATCTAATTTAATGTATTAGTAAAATATATATACACAATATAATTTATTTTAAAATATTTTAAATCCATATTTTTTTACAAATGAATACTATAACATTGTTCACACCAAATAATAAAGCATCTCAATTATATGAAAAATATTATTAAAAAACACCAACTAAAAAAAACATTTGCTAATACCTTCATCTCAAACCTGGATAGTGTTTTCCTTAAAACTAAATTTTCTCTCCATGTTTATTATTAAATGATGTCTTTTTTACTTTTTACTTTATGAGTGTCTTCAAGGATTAATGGTTTCACAACATATATTTGTGCATCCATGAGCTAATGCAAAGAGTAATGATTGCCTCCACATGTATGAAGGTATTGAAGTGAATCTAATGAAATTAAAAAAAAAATGTTTTAACTTTTTTGTGTTAATAAGCACTATGTATCCAAATCCAATATGTGTTTGTGACCTCTTTAATTTATGATTACATTAATTAATCCGAGAATCACATATTTAATGTGGCTTGTCACCAAATAGCCACTCACTTCGCTACTAAAAGGAAAAAAAGGTAAAAAAGAAAAAAAAGGAAAACACATTACGAACCTGACTTCTCCAGAAGCGTCTCGAGAATCCTGGACGCTTCCAGAATGGAGCGAAAGCCTCTATATATTTCCTCTGTTTCCCCCTATTACGCATCGAGTTCTGAAGAGCATTTCGCATTACGCTGCGATCAATCAGCCATTCTGCAATTGTAGATTCCAGAACTATTACTCTTTAAAATCCGGTGAGCAATTAAGTTGTTTTCTGTTCTTTCTTTTTCGTCAGTTTTATCCACAATTTGAAGTCGGACATTAAAGATTATGGGGGCAAATAACTGTATTTTCTCTGCAGGGCAAGAAATTTGAAAGACGGCAATGGATCCTCTGTTGAGCACCGTGCAGCATCTGCTGGTCGTGCCGGACGACCTCGATAGGCTCCTCCACGCCCCGACTCGCTCTTATGTGCGTGACACCGAAGCCGCGGCTTCGACTCCTGTAGATGTTAAAGAATACCCCAACTCATACGTCTTTATAGTCGACATGCCCGGCCTTAAATCCAATGACATCAAGGTATGTCATAGCACTTAAATCTCCTTCAAGATAGTCAAATTTTGCCTTTTTATCTCTTTCTTTTGTTTTGGCCGTCTGCTAGGGTTTTGTTGAAATGTGTGTGGATGTGCCCTACGAAGGTTCAAGTGGAGGACGAGAACGTTCTGAACATCAGTGGCGAGCGGAAAAGGAACGAGAAGGAAGAAGAAGGGGAAGTGAAATACATCCGCATGGAGCGCAGAGTGGCGAAGTTCATGAGGAAATTCACCTTGCCTGCTGACTGCAACCTGGAGGCCATCTCTGCCGCGTGTCAGGATGGAGTGCTGAACGTCACCGTTCCCAAGCTTCCCCCACCTGAGCCGAAGAAACCTAAGACGATTGAGGTCAAAATTGGATAAATCCTCGGCTGTGTATGCAGAGATTGAAATCTTTGGTGAATTTTGTAGGGTTTTTGTTGCCTGTGCCCTTAGCTAGATTTTGCACAATTTTACTTCCAGGCTTGACGAATATTTTATGCTATGCAATCTATTCAACCTTATGGCACATAAATAAAGATTTTCTACATTTCTGCCATATGTCGAGCTTCATGCCATTTCTTGTTCATGTTACAATAGAGCTCTGCATCTGAATACAATTTCCGTATTTGAAAGCTTTTATTGGACCTTGCTTGTGGCTGAATGGCTTGATTTCTGTGTTTTCCTGGTCATCTAAATATAACTTTTGTATTTTAAAGCTTTTACTGGTCCATTCCCATGGCTTATTCTGCTCTGTGAAATTCAAATCTAAACATATTTGGTATGATTCTTCAAATAACTTTTTTAAATAAAAAACATTTTGTCATTTTTAAAATTAAAAATTAAAAATGACCAAAGTGGGATGTATTGGAAANGCATTACGCTGCGATCAATCAGCCATTCTGCAATTGTAGATTCCAGAACTATTACTCTTTAAAATCCGGTGAGCAATTAAGTTGTTTTCTGTTCTTTCTTTTTCGTCAGTTTTATCCACAATTTGAAGTCGGACATTAAAGATTATGGGGGCAAATAACTGTATTTTCTCTGCAGGGCAAGAAATTTGAAAGACGGCAATGGATCCTCTGTTGAGCACCGTGCAGCATCTGCTGGTCGTGCCGGACGACCTCGATAGGCTCCTCCACGCCCCGACTCGCTCTTATGTGCGTGACACCGAAGCCGCGGCTTCGACTCCTGTAGATGTTAAAGAATACCCCAACTCATACGTCTTTATAGTCGACATGCCCGGCCTTAAATCCAATGACATCAAGGTATGTCATAGCACTTAAATCTCCTTCAAGATAGTCAAATTTTGCCTTTTTATCTCTTTCTTTTGTTTTGGCCGTCTGCTAGGGTTTTGTTGAAATGTGTGTGGATGTGCCCTACGAAGGTTCAAGTGGAGGACGAGAACGTTCTGAACATCAGTGGCGAGCGGAAAAGGAACGAGAAGGAAGAAGAAGGGGAAGTGAAATACATCCGCATGGAGCGCAGAGTGGCGAAGTTCATGAGGAAATTCACCTTGCCTGCTGACTGCAACCTGGAGGCCATCTCTGCCGCGTGTCAGGATGGAGTGCTGAACGTCACCGTTCCCAAGCTTCCCCCACCTGAGCCGAAGAAACCTAAGACGATTGAGGTCAAAATTGGATAAATCCTCGGCTGTGTATGCAGAGATTGAAATCTTTGGTGAATTTTGTAGGGTTTTTGTTGCCTGTGCCCTTAGCTAGATTTTGCACAATTTTACTTCCAGGCTTGACGAATATTTTATGCTATGCAATCTATTCAACCTTATGGCACATAAATAAAGATTTTCTACATTTCTGCCATATGTCGAGCTTCATGCCATTTCTTGTTCATGTTACAATAGAGCTCTGCATCTGAATACAATTTCCGTATTTGAAAGCTTTTATTGGACCTTGCTTGTGGCTGAATGGCTTGATTTCTGTGTTTTCCTGGTCATCTAAATATAACTTTTGTATTTTAAAGCTTTTACTGGTCCATTCCCATGGCTTATTCTGCTCTGTGAAATTCAAATCTAAACATATTTGGTATGATTCTTCAAATAACTTTTTTAAATAAAAAACATTTTGTCATTTTTAAAATTAAAAATTAAAAATGACCAAAGTGGGATGTATTGGAAAATTTTTCCGAGGCCGACGAGGAAGGATTGATTTGGGAATCAAGTAGTTCTCATTTTTTTTTAATTACATGACTTTTAAAATTTATTTTTTTAATAAATTTTTCTGTATGAAAAAAATCGTACACAATGTGAGAGTTAATAATATCTATAATGCAAATTTTTGAGGTGCTGAAAGAGAGTAGTGTGTGCTCGAATTTAATCTAAAACCTATGAAGTTTTGTTATGGGCTATCCTGGATATTAATGTGTGTTCAAATTAATTTAAACGTTGGAAGTTTGGTTATGGATTTTTCCAATGTCATGAATTTAATCTCCAATGTAATATGTATACAAAAAATATTAGGGGGCACTCGTCGTGGTGCCTTGCTGGCATTGTGTTGGGGATCGCTCCGTGAGTGGGGATGGTTAGAATTTCGGAATGGCGGGTGCCGTTGATACGGGGATTCTATGTCAAAGAGGTACATTAGTTTACTGTTGCGTCGGATTCCCATCCATCATATGTGATATATATGTTTGGTCTTTTTTAAATGGACTTGTGTATATTTTTCTTTTTATGTATGCATATAATTTACGTCATATCGACATCATAACTAGAATTATGATGGACGTATTCTTTGTCATTTTGAGCAATAAGTAAAAATCCAAGTTATGTATTATGTTATTATCGCAATTGGTTATTGTGGTTTGTCATGGTGATCATGATGGCGTTATAAAGAGATAGATGGATATATTCTTTGTTATTTTGAGTAATTAGTAAAA
This sequence comes from Picea sitchensis, assembly GCA_010110895.2. NCBI lineage: Eukaryota > Viridiplantae > Streptophyta > Pinopsida > Pinales > Pinaceae > Picea > Picea sitchensis. The sequence goes on from SNQJ01S0011772.1 coordinate 149,895, forward strand.
ATCCAAGTTATGTATTATGTTATTATTACAATTGGATCTTGTGGTTTGTCATGGTGATCATGATGGCATTGTACAAAGATTGTTTCTTGTGGTTTGTTATGTGTCTAATTGATTCCTCTTATCCATGGTTTGACGGAAGAAAGTGATATAGTAAACGTATGAGAATATTGAAAAATCTTGTGGTTTGTTATGGTGTACAAAGATTGTTTCTTGTGGTTTGTTATGGTGATCATGATGGCATTGTACAGAGAGATATGTGTAGAAGGTTTATTTTCAAATTGAAAATTTAATGGATTTTGTGCTTATCTCTTTTATAATTTTGTGTGAACCCATGTTTTATATTGTGTTGTTTTAGTGTTAGAATCCATGTTTTAGGTTGTGTTGTTTCAATGCCGTTGTTTAACAATTTTTTTTATCTTTTAAAGGAATGTTCTTTTTATGTGATGGAGGATCACAAAGCATTGCCAAAAATTTATTGAAAAATAAAAAAACATCGAATCCATGTTTTACATTGTATTGTTTCAATGTTATTGTTTAACAAGTCTTTTTATCCTTTCAAGGAATGTTCTTCTTATGTGATGGAGGATCACAAAGGCATTGTTAAAGATTCATTGAAAAATAAAGAGCATTGAACCCATGTTTTACATTGTGTTGTTTCAATGTTAGTGTTTACTAAGTCTTTTTATCCTTTTAGGGAATGTTCTTCTTATGTGATGGAGGATCACAAAGGCATTGTTAAAGACTCATTGAAAAATAAAAAGCATTGAACCCATGTTTTACATTGTGTTGTTTCAATGTTAGTGTCTAACAAGTCCATTTATCCTTTCAATTGATGTTCTTCTTATGTGATGGAGGATCACAAAGGCATTGTTAAAGATTTGTTGAAAAAAAAAGCATTGAACCCATGTTTTACGTTTTGTTGTTTCAATGTCAGTGTCTAACAAGTCTTTTTATCCTTTCATTGAATTTTCTTCTTATGTGATGGAGGATCACAAAGGCATTGTTAAAGATTCATTGAAAAATAAAAAGCATTGAACCCATGTTTTGCGTTGTGTTGTTTCAATGTCAGTGTCTAACAAGTATTTTCATCCTTTTAGAGAATGTTCTTCTTATATGATGGAGGATCACAAAGGAATTGTTAAAGATTCATTGAAAAATAAAAAACAGTGTAATTGAAAAAGGAGGAAAATAGGATTCCAATCACATTACATAGTTAGAATGGTGCCAGATACACTACCCTTGGTGCTCATAATGTATATCAAGTGTTGACATGTAGACAAAAATGGTTTGTCTTTTTCACCGTACACACTTATTAGAACATGTATGACATGGGATTAGAACCGTAACATCATTTTTTTTGACGTAAAATTACAAAACCAAGAAAAAATGTTTGTTTTTTTTTTTTAAATTTGAAAGAAAAAATTGAATATTTTATATTAAAATACAAAAATAAAAATCAACATTTTAAATTTAAAAAATAACATAATCTATAAGATTAAAAAAAATAAACAAACCCTCCTCCCAAAAAAAAACAAATTAAAAAGTTTAGTTTTATTTTTTAAAGAATAGAGTTATTTTTAACCTTTAAAAAAAATATATATATAAAAAAAACACTAAATATAAAAAAAGTTGAAAAATCTTATTTAAAGATTAACTTAAAAAAAATAACAAAAACACAAATTAAAAAAAAAATCTTGGAATCGCCCTCCCCCACAAAACCCTTTTGTGCACCCCTCCAACTCACCCTTCTAACCCTATGTTCCCTTCCTCCACCTTCCACCCACATTCTCGTTCATCTACCCCCTCTCATCTGCTTGCATAATAAAAAACTAAAAAACATAAAGCCAACAATTTTTTCTTTTTTGAAAAACAAAATAATTGTGTGTGTGTGTGTGTGCGCGCGTGCGCATGCCTTTTTGGGGTGGGGAGTTGGGAGCTTGCATGGGGTTCTTGAAATTACCCTCCCTCACCAAACCCCCTTGAGACTACTGGGAGTTCCTGATTTATCCTCCCTCACAAAACCATCTTGTGCACCCCTCCCACCTGTCCTACCAATCCTATATGCCCCTGATCCCCTCTCCATTTGACCCCTCCCATCTGTTTGTGTGCAAGATGTGGATAGGTGTTGATGTTTAGATTTTTCAAGACCCAAAAACCCGCACGGGGATATGAATCCCCCTATGTTTTTATAGAGGTGGTATTCCTCTTTGGCTAAAATGTTCGAAGATTCTTTGTATGATTTTACAATGAATGTAAAAGGTGAATGCTAAAAAGCAAACACCAAAAAAAATATTTCCATTCAGTCATACCATACACACATCTAACATAGTTAGCAACTTGATGAAAAATCTAGAGAGTTCCCATTTTTTTAGAGGTTGTATTTAGTGGTTGTTTTCACCCCTCTTTCAAAAGGTGGTATTACTAGTTCCCCCATTTTTTTAAGATTAAAATTTCAAAATTTGCAACTATGATCTGTAATGTTTCAAACAAAAACCTTAAAATTGTCACCCAAATCAAAAAGGTTGTGCTACGAGTAGCACCCTCTTTTTTTAGAGTTAAAATTACAACTTGTTTGAAACTGTGACCTTGACAATAAGAACCATTGTGAACAAAAACCTTAAGATTGATACTAGTAACACCCCATTTTTTATTTCGAGGTTAACATTACAACTTGTTTGATATTGTAACCTTGACAACTAGTACCACTACAAATCCAAATCTCAAAATCAACACTTGAACCAAAACATGTTGCTGCCTGTATTATCATTTTGTTTTTTGTTTTAGATCTAATATATTTTTTTTTATAAGTAAGTGTTTGTATTAAATATAAAAGTCCTTCTCAGAACCAGGGTCAAGAGTACATTAATAGAGTCATTCGGTTGTAATTACTAAACTTCTCCGTGAGGAGAAACCAGTTCAGCCAACCGTATATAGCAAGTAGCAAAAAATTTTCTAACAGTTCTATAAAAAGCTAGACTTTTTAACTACCATGAGAGCCACTAGAGCTAAAGTATGGGACAAGCATAGTATAATCTGGAACATACTCGGGCAAGAGGCCAGGCCAGGGTTCCTCGATGACAGGTGTCCCGCTGGCAGTCCACTGCATGTCTGTGGCGTTGTGGCTCTTGTCTTCATGCACCTGGATGCTGATGTCCTTCGTCTCTGCTGCCGCTGCCGAAACTGCAATGTCGTCCCCTCCTTCATTGCTTGCCAAAGGTTCCTTCCGCGCAAGAGCCACCATGGCCCCTGGATTACCTGCCTGCCCGTCGGACTGCATGCATTCTTCTGTGGTAGCGTGTTGATGACTGCTCGCATGACCACTGGAGTTCTCAGAAGCATTGCGAGAATCCTCAGGAGCGGCTAGAGGGGGAGTTGCTAGAAGCTGGAGAAGGACAGAGAGGCGTCCCTCCATCTGTTGGACCCGGAATTGGAGATCATTCACCCCCTCTCGGAGCTCGAAAACTAAGTCATGGAGAACGGCAGAGTGGGAGAGGGCGTCTTTAGATTGTGGCGAGGTCGACCATGGCGCGGCGCCGGGGGATAGGAGGAATGCTTGACCAGGGGAGCGCGCCATGCCGGTGTCCAGGAGGTGTCAACAACAGCCAGACTATCAAGACCTGGAGTTGATGAACCAGAGGGCGAGGAGGAAGTGCGGGGGCGTCGTGGGTGCCATGGAGAGCCCCGACGTGGACGCATGCGTTGACGAGGCATGGCGAGGCTCGGCGTCTGCAAAGGGTCTGCAGAGCCAAGATGGAAGAAGAAAATTGCCCGAAATAACATGGAAATCACAGAGCCGGGATCGAAGCCACACAACCAGACGATACTGCCGAATGAGTTCTGCATAGCTCTATGCATAAAGGTGGTCGAGGGGGTGGGATTAATGCCCCTCCCATCAGCTTTGAATGCTAGTTAAAGCCCAGGGGTGGTGGCTGCGTGGGGCACGAGCCGAGCACATGGCTCCGTGCTCCGCTGGCCTCCCCCTTTACCCATATCCTGCCAAGTGGCCCGCAATACCACCCCATCCGGGGGCGAATCGACTGTAGCTGCCTTGCGGATGCAATGTTGAAGAGTAGGATGCTCCGGTTCCTGCGTAGAGATGCATAGGAGATCCGATCCTGTCCAGGTAGTTCCTATATTGGCGAGCTCGTCTGCAACTTGGTTGGCCTGCCTTCGAACATGGGACGGGATGATTGCCTGTGTTGGCATTATTAAGCTGGAAAGCAGTTGTATACCATGGGAGAGCCTCCAACTTGGCATGACTTTGTCCAGGTTTGCTCCCTTTAGGATGCGCTCTAAAATATTGATGATGATCTGTGAATCTCCTTCAACCACTAAATTATGAAATCCGTGTTCATTTGCAAGGTGCAGACCTCGGATCAATCCCCAGAGCTCTGCTGCATTATTTGTTGAGTGCCCCAAGGAGCCTGCGGCGATTAAGAGAATGTGGCCAAGGTGGTCACGGAGAACTGCTCCATACCCCGCTGCTCCTGGATTGCCTTTTGAGGCACCATCGAAGTTAAGTTTTATGAAGGGGGAAGGTGGGGGGGACCAAGACGAGGGACTCAGGGCTTGGAGGGGGGGAGGAGAAGGGAAAGAAGGTGGGGGAAAGGGGAGGGGTTGCCAATGTTGGAGGATTATAAGTTCAGAAGGGGTGCTGCCCCCCGTGTCATCAGTCCAATGCTGCAGAGAGATGGTTTCCAGAACATGGTTATGACATTGGTGCCAGCAAGATTGCCAAGGTTGCGAAAGATTTCGAAAGACCCTTCGGTTCTGCTCTTTCCAAACTTGCCAAAGGATGAAGCCTGGAAGGAGTTCCCAGATCCTATTAAGGAGGGGGGAGTGGAACACATGATCTCTCCATTCTGCAATGGTATCAATAATGCTTTCTCTTTGCCAATCTGTTTTGCGCATGATGATGGCCACTTGATCCCAGAGTTGGGCTGTGTAGGAACATGAGTTCAGGAGATGATTCATAGTCTCTTCTGCACTTTCACATAATAGGCAGATGGAGGGTCCTATAAAACCTCTCTTTGAGAGATTGTCCCAAGTGAGGATGCTAGAGTGGGAGATAAGCCATAGAAAAATAGTGACTTTTGGCCAATGCTGAAGACTCCATATCTTGCGCCAGAGTTCGTTGGTAGGAGGGGGATTTATCTGGGTCAGGAGTTGGTAGGCCTCCTGCGTGCTGAAGGTACCTTTGGGGCGATGGCCCCATCGAAGAATGTCCTCTCCTTCTAGCTTGAGTATTTTCCGCTTGGACATCTCCTCCTACCAGGGTCCCACATCCACCCTTGCGTCCAGATCTATGCGCTCTTTGTCCAGGTGCCACTTGCACCACTTGTCCTCAGGAGAATTGTCCTGCCAGTAGTCAGCCACTCTTGTCATACCTGCCAGAGTAGCGCTTGGGGATATTGCTTCCGCCCAGCTTGTTTTGGCTAAAATGGGCCATTGCTGCCAGGAGTCCTGCCAGAAGAGAGCCGTTTCCCCGTTTCGAATTTCCCAGAAAGCATTTTGGGTGACCATTTGTTTGTTCTGCTTGGCCGCTGTCCAGATCAAAGATCCAGGTCCTTCCCCGTCCCACCTTATTAAATTTTTCTCTGCTACGTGAGGCGTGTATTTTTTCCTCCAGAATCTGGCCCAGAGGTCCTGAGGTTGCTTAAGCCACCGCCACCAAATTTTTGTTGTGAGAACTTTGTTCATATTAAGGGGGTCACGCAGTCCTAGACCTCCTTGAGCTTTGGGCCTACAGAGTTTATCTCAACTGACCAGAGCGATCTTCTTCCCAGTATTGAAGCCTTGCCAGAGAAAATTCCTTTGGAGGTTTCTAATGATTGAGAGGACATGTCTTGGAGCTGCCATCGCCGAGAAGGAGTAAATCGGTAGGGCTTGAAGGATGCTTCGGAGGAGAACTAGGCGGCTGGGAAGATTTAGTACTCTGAGGGTCCAGGAGGAGAGCCTGTTGGCGAAGGAGGAGAGAAGATGCTCCCACGAGGAGTTACGAAGAGGATTGTCTATCAGGGGAATGCCCAGATATTTGGACAGAAGGGAGCTTCTGCTGAAACCTAGGATTTCAGTGATGTGGCATTGGATTGGAGGCGGCATGTTGAAGAAGAAGATTTGGGACTTTTCCTTGTTGCATTCCAGTCCTGAAGCAGCGGCAAAGGCTTGGAGAATGTCGAGAAGGGCATTAGCCTCACGAACCGTGGGGGTGCCCATTAGGAGCGAATCATCCACAAATTGACTATGTGAGATGGGAGGAGAAATGCCATGCAAGGGTAAGCCTTTTAAGCAATTTCCTGCGATTGCAGCTTGGATGGAATGGCCAAGGCCCTCCGCCATGATGATGAAGAGGAAGGGGGATAGTGGATCACCTTGCCTGATACCTCTTGAAGGAGAAAAAGTCCGGGAAGGAACGCCATTGACCAAAATGGAAAAGAAAGCTGAAGAAGTTAAGTTCATGATCCAAGTGACCCAGCTTTGGTCAAAACCGAAAGCTATGAGCATGGCCCGCATATAATCCCAGTTCAGCTTATCGAAGGCTTTGGAGATGTCCAGTTTAAGAAGCATACCTGGAGTTTTGGTTTTTTGCAGAGAGTGGATCACTTCGTGGGCTAGGATGACGTTGTCCATTATTTGTCTGCCTTCAACATATCCTGATTGTTCTGGGGAGATGATAGTCGGTAAGATGGGCTTGAGTCTACTGGCTATGATCTTCGTTAGGAGTTTATAAATTATGTTGCAGAGCGCTATAGGTCTGTACTGCTGAGGATGCTACGCCTGTCCCTCTTTGGGAATGAGAGCCAAAAAAGTTGAGTTCAGAGATTTTAGAATCTGTCCGGAGGCTCGGGAGTCCTCAAGAATCTCCCATACCTCGTGCTTGATCATTGGCCAACAGTGATGGAAGAAGTCACTGGTAAAGCCATCTGGTCCTGGAGCTTTGCATTTAGGTGTGTCCTAAAGCACTTGATCTACTTCCTCAAGTGAGATAGGTCATAGTAAGGCCAGGTTCTGTTCCCTCGTGACAAGGGAGGGCACATGCTGGGTTACTTTGGCGATGGCTTCATGCCTGTCCTAGATAGGTTCGGTGAGGAGGTTTTGATAATATCCAACCAGAGCTGCTTCCATATCCTCATGTGAATGAAGGGGCTCCCCATTGGCAGAGATCAGGGTTGTGATTCTATTAGTATGCCGTCTTTGAATAGTTGTTCTGTGGAAGAACTTGGTGTTACGGTCTCCTTCCTTGAGCCACCGGATGCACGACTTCTGCTTCCAGAGGATCTCTTCTTGTTTCTTTCTGGCTGCTAATTGTTGGGTGACGACTTGTTCCTGTTCCTTTAAATCAGAGGTAAGCCCCTGGGTTCTCATCTGCTCCTGGATTTCTCTCATGCGGTTTGCTAATTGTTTTTGGGCCACAAAAATATCCCCAAAGGTATTCTTATTCCAGATTCTGAGTGTCTGTTTTAGATTTTTTAATCTCTGTTGGAATCTGTACATTTTGGATCCTTGGGTTATCTTGGCCTCCCTCCACCATTTCTGAATGTTGGTTTGGAAACCTGGGTGGTCGAGCCAAAATTTCTCAAATCTAAAAGGTTTCCTTCTTGTTGCAGATGGAAGGTCTATCCAGAGCTGAATGGGCCAGTGGTCCGATCCAGGAATGTCCAAGATTGAGGCCTCCATGTCTGTGCCATCCATCATGAGGGAGTCCGAGATGAGGAATCGGTCAAGCTTGCAAGCTATCTGATGTGTGCCCGTTCTTCGATTTGTCCAAGTATGAATGCCATTAATAGTGTCCAGGTCGATGAGGCCGTGGATATCTATGAAACTGTTGAAATTGCTAGTTTCTTGATCCAATCTTCTTGAGCCACCTCTTTTCTCTTCCAGACTGCGGATGATGTTAAAATCACCTCCTATGATCCATTTATTGTGCTGGTGTAAGGCGGCCAGGAATTCTAGGTTCCAAAGGAAGGCTGCTTTTTCCCCTGTTGTGGCTGGACCATAGACATTGGTTAAATGTCCCGGTTTATCAGAACCGATGAGTCTGTAGTCCGTAGTGATGGACCCTCGTGTAGCTATGAAGTTCTCGAGCAGTATTGAATTTGTATTCCAGAGGATGGCTAGTCCCCCTGCTGTACCTGTGGCGTCTATCGCAACAGCTGCCCCTTGCTTCCAACAGTAGGGGAGTAATTTATCCACATCTTCTGAGGCGCATTTTGTTTCCTGCAGAAGGACGATGTCAGGTTTTTCTGCCATGATCAGCTCGCATAGCAATTTGTGCTTGCTACGCCCGTTGAGGCCTCTGATGTTCCAAGAGATAATCTTCATGATGATGAGGGGTTGGGGAGGGGAGGAAAGTTATCCGAGATTAGGTGGATTTGCCCTGAATTAACCATGAAGTGCCCAATTTCCTATATAAGCTTGTTGGTGGACTTCCGCCCTCTTCTCTTCTCATCTTTCTGGGTTTTACCAGTGCTTTTGGATTGACTGCTTTGGATTCCCAGCCCTTGATTGGCTCTGGCTGTGGATCCAGCGGAGGAGTTGAGATATACCTTATGCACCTTTCGTAATTGATCTCTGGAAATTGTGAAAAGTTTATGCTGTCTATACGCATGCTCAAGATGTTCCAGATCCACCCCTGCTAGATCGGGCTCTTCTAGCTCCATTTCCATTTCTCCGTTCTCTACGTCCACAGGATTGTGGATTTCCTGATTGCCGCTTGGGGGGGCAATTTCTGCTTCCTTGCTCAGAGGGCTTTTGTCTGCCCCTTGCTTGGGAGTTTGAGAACCAGTGGTCGGCGGTGGCACGTTTGGCGGTGGATGATCTGCAGGGTTTTCAGGCTGGTCTTGCAATGCTATGAATCTATTGCTAGTGGATGGATCTTTACTTACCTGGGCTGGTTGTCTTCTGCCTCTCGGTCGCCTTTTTCCTGTGGGTTGAGTGAAGCCATCCTTGTCTTTGTTGCTGTCTGGGTTTCCTTCTTTTTGAGCATTGTTGAGGGGGAATTCTCTGAACAGGTGTCCGTGCTCATGACACCTATGACAACGGAATGGAATATGCTCATAATCAATGGTCTGGACCCAGTCCTCATCTTGATATTCCAGAACGATGGAACTGGGAAGTGCCTTAGTTATATTCAAGTAAACGCAGATGCGAGCATAGGAGGTATAACGCCTTTGCTTCGTGGCCTCAGACGATTTGACATATATGCCAATGGTGTTACCGATACCCGCCAGAACCTCCTCAAGCCAGAACTCTTGTGGAAGAGAGTATAATCTGATCCATACAAGCGCATGAGCGAATTCTTCCTTTTCGGGGCTGAACTTCTCCGTCCAGAAGCGTAGGAAAAGGCCTGCCGAGTTGAAAAAATATGGTCCTCCATCGAAGATTCGGTTACGGTCTTCAAGATTGTAGAAGATTATTGTGAAAAAGCCTTTGGATCCTAGTTGCAGTTCATAGTGACCCTTTGGTTTCCACCAGTACTGGATCCAGCGGATCAGATCTCGTTCTGAGGGCCAAAGCCCTAAAAACTTTCCCACAAGGGCGTAATCACTCATGAATTGTTTTTGCTCTTCAATGCGTGGTGAACTAATCACATATTTGGGGGCTTGTGGAGCTTGTGGGATACACTTACCAGGTTTCCATGGAGCGGTCGCTGTGGGGATAGAGGCTGCTTTCTCGTGGTCGATCTCCATTTCTCGGTCCTTGGACGCACCTTCTTCCCATATGGTCGAGTATATGTCCGGCGGCGGCTCAAAGGCCGACCGCTTGGTCCTTTCCGCATCTTTGCTGCCGGCTGTAGCTTGACTGTAAGAGCCGCTCGTCGACCCTCCTCCGTTGGGTGGCGGATGCCCCATTGGGGCCATTGCTGGACCCCCGCACCGCGAAGATCTGCAGAACCCTAATTTGTCGATCAAAACCTAATCACTGCTGCGCTCGCTCTTTGTTTGTTTTAGATCTAATATTACAAAACAAAGAAAAAATGTTTTTTTAAAAGAAAAAATGTTTTTTTAAAAGAAAAAATTGAATATTTTATATTAAAATACAAAAATAAAAATGAACATTTTAAATTTAAAAAATTGCATAATCTATAAGATTAAAAAAAAAAATAGAACAGGAAACTCTCCCTCCCAAAAAAAACTAATTAAACCAAGTTTAGTTTTATTTTTTAACATTTAAAAATATATATAGAAAAATTATTTAAAAAATAAAACAAAAATTATAAAAAAAACACTAAATATAAAAAAAAAAATTAAAAAACCAAGTTTAGTTTTATTTTTTAACATTTAATATATATATATAATTTAAAAAATAAAACAAAAATTATAAAAAAACACTAAATATAAAAAAAAAATTAAAAATTTTTATTTAAAGATTAACTTAAAAAAATAGAAAAAACACAAAATAATAAATAATAAAAACAAGTTGTGGGGGGATTCTTGGAATCACCCTCCCCACAAAACCCTTTTATGCACCCCTCCAACTCAACCTTCCAACCCTTTTCTCCCTTTCACCCACATTCTTGTCCCTCTACCCCCTCCCATCTGCTCGCATAATAATAAACTAAAAAACATAAAGTCAACAATTTTTTTTTTTTGAAAAACAAAACTAATTGTGTGTGTGTGTGTGCATGCGTGCATGCTTACCTTTTGGAGGTGGGGAGTCGGGAGGTTGCATGGGGTTCCTGAAATTACCCTCCCTCGCAAAAGCCCCTTGAGACTACTTGGATTTCTTGGTTTATCCTCCCTCACAAAACCCCCTTGTGCACCCTTCTCGCTCATCCTACCAATCCTCCATCCCCATGATCCCCCCTCCATTTGACCCCTCCCATCTACTTGTGTGCAAGGTGTGGGTGGGTGTTGATGTTTAGATTTTTCAAGACCCAAAAAACCCTCACGAGGATATGAATCCCCTTATGTTTTTATAGAGGTGGTACTCTTCTTTGGCTGAAATGATAGAAGATTCTT